>CP099850.1:25605662-25768337 GCA_030062745.1 Capitulum mitella | reverse complement strand
TCCTATGTGGTGATCAACTCAGGTAGCATGATTCGCGACGTACGCGAACAGGAAGCACTCTGTCCGAAAAATGCCGGTGGGGTAAGTTGTCACGATTCGTGTTGGGGCCTGTTGTCAAAGTGTGACAACTAGCCCCAATGGTGACTTCAGTAGCTGCCAGTTTTGAACCCACAGATCCACAAGGCGCGGGCCGAAGAGGCTCACTGGAGTTTCTGCGGGCATTGCTGGCCAGGAAGTAGGGTTCAAGGGGCTTTTTGTGGGCATAATTGCATAAATTTTGTGGAAAATACGCAGCTTGGGTTACGGTGATGACCTCAGCGCTCCATGAAATCCCTCAAAAATCAAATGGAAAAAATCAAATCTGAAAATCAAAAATCAAATCTGCAACTGTTGTTTCGGCTTTAAGATAAACTTGGGCTTTTAACCCGTGGGCTTCTGCGTTTTTAGTTGTTTTTAAGTGTTTATGCGTCTTCAAGTGTTTCGGATTTTCTTACGGACCGCGTTTGGGCTTTTAAAGAAGGGCTGAGGGGCGGGACGGCCCGGGCTTTCGGAATCCATGGTCTGACGTATTCGCAGCTGTCTTTAGCCCGAATGAGTTGAGTTTGGCTCTTAAAATCAAATGGTGCGTTTCATCGCTGTTACGATAGGCAATTTTGAAGCAAAACTAGGTGCAACTTTTTTGCCAAGAAACGGCAAGAATGGCATTTGCGTATAAACCACCCTTTCCACAAATCTCCAGGAATAGGAAATGACATCACACCTACCGCATTTTCTTGAGCTGACCTGGCTTATTTTTTTCTTAAGATGTATAAGGGATGCAGCTATGCCAAGGTCCACGGTGCTGTCGTTTGCCATTTTCTCGAATTCCCTACAAAAAAATCCTAGGGGGAGCTGAGGGGGAGGAAGGGAGGGGAGGAGCGGGTGGTTTTTGGCATACCTGACGGAATATCTTTTCCACATCTTGGCAAAAAATTGACCCTAGGTCGCGTCAAATCACTGACGTATGAAGTCATTTCTGGAGGCTTTCAAACAGAGCGGTTTGCATTCCATATGTTTTTTGCTGATTCTCAGCGAAGAACCTTTCCTTTTATGGGAGGGATTAAAACTATTTTGTTTTTCAGATCAGAATGGTCCGAACCCGTCCGAGGTCAACCAACAGGGGGCAAACGCCTCCCAGCGTCATTTTGAGAGCGGTACGACAGGTGAAGCTCGGTGCGGAAACTATCAGGAAAACGGCTGCCGACTTCAACATGAATTACCGAACGCTGACTAGGCATTGCCACAAAATGATGGCGAACGAGATAACCGGGACGTCAGGGCCCTCGCAGCGTGTGGGGTACGCTCAGCCAAGGAAGATCTTCTCGGATGAAGCGGAGCAGGAGCTGGTTTAGTACATAAAGGCCTCGTCAGACATATACTTTGGCTTGTCTCCACGAGAGGTGCGGAAGCTGGCCCTCCAAACTGCGCGTGCCAACAACTCGAAAATGCCGGAAAGTTGGTGTAAGAAATCCCTGACGGGCGCGGACTGGTTTGTTGGGCTAACGGCACCCGATCCTCGCAATCCGCAGGCCTGAGGCCACAAGCCTGGGGCGCGCCAGGGCCTTCAGCAAGGCTAATGTGAGCGCCTTTTCGGGAATCTGGCAGAGGCCATGCGCAGACACAGGTATGGCCCTGAAAGCATCTGGAATATGGATGAAACCGGCGTGACAACGGTACATAAACCGGGGCGTGTAGTAGCTCGGAAAGGTGCAAAACAAGTGGGGCTCATCACTTCTGCAGAGCGTGGCACACTCGTCACCATGGCTGGATGTATTTCAGCGACGGGGAACGCCATGCCCCCTACTTTGTCTTCCTTGGGGCACACTTCAAGGAGTACTTCTTGAAGGAGGCGCCGAGTGGATCTGCAGGTGGTACAAACCCGTCGGGGTGGATGAATGGAAGAACTTCCTCGAGTTCCTCAAACACTTCGTGCGATACACCAAGAGCAGCAAGGAGCATCCAAGCCTGTTGCTGCTTGACAGCCATGGCTCAACGAAGGCCTAGACTACGCGAAGGCGAATGGGGTAACTGCTCAACTCCCCCCCCCCATACAAGCCACAATATTCAGCTGTTGGACCGCTCGGTGTATGGGCCATTCAAACGTTACGGCAACAGTAAGTGTGACGCCTGGATTACCAACCATCCTGGATCAGCCATGACCATATATGATGCGCCTAGAACCGTGTCCGTGGCCTGGCCGAAGGCTGCTACAAGTGCCAACACACATGCGGGGTTCAAAGCCACCAGAGTGTATCCGTTTGACCAAAAGATCTTCCCAGAAGCTGAGTTCATCCCCGCGTACGGGACGGACCGGCCTGACCCGGCCCATTTTCCGGCGAGCCTAGAATAACCGAGCTGTTCGGCTGGGGCAGGCCCGGACCTACCCAGTGTCTCAGCTGACGAGACGGGTGATCCTCGTGAGACTCCGGTTCACGCTGCGAGCGGTCCGTAAGAAGAGAGAAAGAGAGCAGCGGGATTCAACGAGGGCTTCTGGGATCTGTTGCAGAACGACGCAGGATCGTCTGAGCACTCCGACGACTTTGCACGGACCTCCACGGGAAATGCAGCTAAGGGAACACTTGTCTCCAGAAAGGCAATCATGCGTTCCGAGCCGACCTTGAACGGTCCGTCGTCTTCGGATGAAGCAGGCCGGCTTCGAAAACGGGCTCATGGAGCACCAAATCGTGGTTCTAGGTCGGTCCCAGCCGTGAGTCCAGAGGACACGACCGTTCCCAAAAGTCGGAGAGCGGAAGCCGGCAAGGAAGAACCGAAGAAAGGGCGCATCAGCCATACTGACGGATACACCGGTTAAGAAGGCTCTGGAAGAGCGGAAGGCCGTCAAACAGACCAAGAAGAGCAAAAGACTCTTTCAGAGATCGAGGGAAAAGAAGCCAGGCAAAAGCCGTAAGAGGATGGAAGCTCGGGAAGAATCCGAATTGGGCGATGAAGAAGCGTTCTGCGTGGTCTGTATGGAGCCCTTCTCCAACTCGAGGGTCGGTGAGGCGTGGGTGCAATGCGTAGGCGAGGCCTGTGGCGTCATAATGAGTGCACCGCGAAAAATGCGACTTACGTCAGTCAACATTGTGATTCTGAACGAAAAGAACCGTACGTCGGCCAACCGAGCGCTGCCAAGCTTTGTCTTGCGATGATAGTTATTTTCACTTGCACCTGAGATCTGGAAAACTTCGCTTTTGATGATAGCTTGTTATGGGTGCAGCCAAGTTTTCTAAACATTGTCATTTGCTAATGACATTCGTTTCGCTTCCAGCCGAAATCTGCATGTCTTCGTTTTTCGATGATGGTTTGTTTCGGTTGCGATCTGTTTGTTGTATCTCGATAACACTGTTTTTTTCTAAGACTCAGCTTTTAGCGATCATGGCACATCCTCATTCCAAAGGCGGTGTTCTGCCCGCAAATTCGGACATTGGAATATTGCGCCAGTACCGCTTGGTCTTAATCAAATTAGTATTAATCTCCAATGAACAATTAAACTGCCCTGTTAACGCCTTCTTCTTTCCTATTCAGCCTATTTAGGTATTAATCATACTTCTTTTCCGCGACAATATTAAATAAAGATAGTGTTCAATATTCAGTAGGACGTAACAACTGTCCCGGTATATGTGACAACTTATCCATGCACGGGACACATCGTCACACGAAACTTCTCCCTCGTTATCGGGATGATCATTGAAGTTAGTTGCAGTTCAATTTTTTTCCCAAACGCACAAATGTTCATGCTACATAAGAGAACAAAAAACGACTAGATATCTTGGATCGTAACTGTGTGAAAATTCTGTGTCCAAAAAGCGAGACAACTAGCCCGCTCTCTCCTAGCCAGGGCTGAAAACTTTTTGCCATATTTTCCGAAATTGCCCTGAGTTTTCCTTAAAGTTTATATTAGGCCAAAACTAAGTGGCCTAATTCCGAGGACATATCACAATTTGACATAGGTTAGGTCTTTGATTGAATGTCCTGATGAGCCCAGTGTCCATGTACATCCATAGTCATACTTCGAAAACTACACCCTTAGATGAAAGACACACTACACTCTACACTACACGCTCGTTTTTGTTTCGTTGCTCGACCATATCAGCTTTGGAAATGGTTGGCAGATCGAAATCCCCCGCCGTCCCCGCCCTTAATACTGTTGGAGGTGGCCTGATAGAGAATACTGGAGAATCTTAAGCTCGCAGCAAAAGATTAAATACTGACGGTCTTTGAACATGCCGTATGGTTTAAGTTTGAAAAGCCGCAGTAGATGACTGCACCTGTTACAAAGTCGTACCTGGTGCAGTCGGCCTGAACTGCTGGTCGGTGTCGTCCGGCCCCTGCCCCAGCGTCCAGCCGGAACAGGGTAATTTCTGTGCTCTGCCAGCCTCGGCTGTAGCCCGCGGCGTTGACGGGGTCGCTGGACGCTGACTCGGGAGCGGGAGAGGAGCAGCAGCGCCGTCGGCAACAGCAAGCGGACCAGCGATCAGCTGCGGGCTGATCATGCGCAGCTGCTCTGCGACTCTGGACGAGCTGGCCGCCTCCTCCGGCCGCTGGCGAGGACAGGCTGCCGCTGACGGCTGCTGACACTGCTCCACAGCAGCAGGATCGGCCTGCTGCATCGTCAGATGGGGTTGCGTTGGCTGTTGCTGTTGAAACACCCCATTTACAGGTCGGGGCTGACCGGCATATGGCTTCTGTCCGCTTCCATATATCTGCGGTTGTTGGTAAGGTTGCTGGTACGGCTGTTGGTATGGATACTGGTATGGTTGTTGTTGCGGTTGTTGTTGCGGTTCTTGGTACGGTTGCTGACGCGGCTGCTGACATGGTTGCTGGTACGGTTGCTGATACGGTTGTTGATTGGAAGGTTGATTCATCATAGGCATCATCATCATCTGCTGTTGCTGTTGGCTACTGCTCTGTTGATGAGAACTGTTGCTGGTTGTGCTGTTGGCCACCACAGTGACCTGTTCGTTTACGTTCTGCCTTTGAAGAGTCATCAGCTGGTCCCAGTGATGCCGTAGTTTACGATTTAGCCCAAAAGCTGCGACGAAGGCTGCGCAATGCAGACAAAGCCCGAACAGGGTGATCAGGGCCAGGGTTAAAATCAACCGCCCAAAATCTTCTGCCTGTGAACGGAGACACACATACTCTTCCATGATTCGTTTGGCTGAGCTTTGGTAAGCACTTCAAATGTCAACGATATTTACGGTGATGAGTCATACATGAGATGTACATTTCTCGCGAGCATGTGACTTCAGATTGTTCCCTTTTTCTGTACCAATAGAGAGCACAAAAGATGAGCACGCAAAGCAGATGTACAGAAAACAATGGCAAAGATGATGATGGAGAAAAAGTAAGCAATGGTCTTTAAAGTAGCGCAAATTCCGCAACACAACAACGTAATCGTAGGAAACACACCTTTTTTAGAACGTGGAGCATCCGATTGACGATTGTGCGCAGGCATTGTTGGTGAACAGCGATTTCGTACGCCTTTTCAGACAGTGTAAGGTTTTGCAAGGTTCCAGATATATTCGAACGCTGGTGTCAGCCTCCGCCAAAGTTCGTCGTGGCTCAGGTCCTCCGAGGTTCTGAAACTGCTCTCTGGCTCCATGTGCGTGTCCTCCGTCATGAAGTCCTTGTAGTCGGTGCCCTGGACGTGAGGCCCACCGTGTCCACATATTGGCAGCGGAACGGTCTTCAGAGCGGCACCTGTACCCGGACTGGCGTTGGGCGGCAGCCCGCTCATGCCAAGTGCAAAGCGAACAGCACCGTCTTTGGCAGACGTCAGCAGAGAAGCCACCTTATCGGTCCAGGAGGCCGAGCGAAGCTGCTGCTTCTTCACTGGCGACCAGGACGGGCCCTCATCTTCCCAGCCCATGGCCCGATAGAACAGAGCTCTCTGCTGCAGCGAGATATCTGGCAAGTGGCTGTAGAAGGGCACTGGCTGCTTCATCCTCTCTCGGACGCTGGGCGCGGCGCTGGACAGGTCGTGGTGGCTTTTGAAAAGCGACCCGGCCAGACAGAGCTCGACCACCGTTACTCCGCCCGCCAGGACCATCAGCTGAAGATATAGCAAATACAGTGATCATGCGCAGCGTCGGCCACGGCACACTACAAACGCACCAGGACAACCCATCAAGCGAAGAAATCGAAAAGAAGATAAATGTGTTATGGCATGTCCGTCGGCGTCACATCTGCCTTTGTAAAGTTGTTCATGCAGTTTCTACGATGGCGTGAAAATAGATTTCGTTCGAAGCAACGACACTAGAGAGTTCTGGAACATTGATTCCATGGATAACATGCATGTAACCCATGCTGATTTCAAAATGCCATTTACAAGTATTTCAGACCTATTCCCGGCAGGGGATGGGGGCTGAATCCACCCCCTTCGGACTTTTTGCTTGTCAATTCAGAGGTTTTTGACGCGGCCTCGCGAAATTTAGTCAACTTCCCTAGCCATTCCTTCTACGTACTGTGCCCAAATTTCGCAGTTTTATTTTGTTCGAACTTGCAGCCAAGTTACGTTTTTGGGAGTCGCCTCAAGCCATTCTTGGCCCAGCTGAAGGCAAAAGATAAATGACTGCCAAAAAATTGGGTTTTAAAAACAGAGCGGCCGTTCGTTTCAAGAATCTTGGCACGCACAAGAGGTCGGCAACGGCAGGCGACAGGGGCCACACATTGCGATGTTACGTATATCTCCATGCCGTATGTTCGTGGGGTCAGCGAGCCCATTGCGCGGCTTCTGAGTCGACACAAGAGTAGGTCAAGCATCGAGAAATTTGAAAAGCTATTTAGCAAACGTTAAAAAACCAGTTTTGGCCGATGGAAGGAAGGCGGCGGTTTATGAGATCACATGTGACTGTGGGGGAGTTATGTGGGTGAAACGGGTCGTCCACTGCAGACAACGCTAAAAGAACATCTGACAGACATTAGACATGGTAGGATAGACAAATCGGCTACAGCAAAGCACGTGTTTGACTGCAAAAAAGACTTAAATCCGATGCTCGGATAATCTATAGCTGTGGTGCCAGTTTGGAAAAATGTGGTGTTACGGGAGGCAATAGAAAGCAAACAGGCGAACTCATCATTAAACGGGGGGTAGGTAAATTTCAGTTACGTCCGATTTGGGATACTGTTATAGTTAACGGTTAAACAATCGATTCTGCACGGCGTAGTCTAAGGTTATAGCAAACAGTGAGGCAATGAGACCACGTAAAGCGTAATTTTTTCGGCTGTGGCGCGCGACTAGAGGGAGTAAATATGTAAAACGCTCTAGATAATAGCGAACGACTGAGCCGGCGAACTTAAAGCGCTGCACCTTTATTTTACAATGTAAGTCGAGGACATATCAAACGTAATCTCAGGTCCTGTCTCTTTCGTTAAAGAGCAGTGGTAATTAATGTTACGCACGACGGACCACATATTTGTATGTATTTTTCATATAACGCGACCGTTGTAGCGGATGATTAGGTAGTGCGACCATATGAAACGTGGTTCTGGGGTATAGAGAACGATCGGATTAAGTAAATACGCACGACATACCTTTAACTGATAGCGAACGATAAAACAAGGCGAATGTAGAGCACAGGTTTATCTTGCAGCGAACGATTATACGAGTATCTGTAAAGTGTATTACAGGTTACAGCAATCGATAAAGCGAGTAGAACATGTAAAGCGTAGGCTTGGAATTTGGCAGGGATTTAGACTAGACCAGTATGGACAGCGCATTTTTAGGTCCTGTCTCTTTTGTTGAAAGGTAGCCGCAATTAATATTCCGCGGAACTGAGCGTATTTTTTCGAATTCTTGCACTTGTGTTTGCTTGTCTGTGATCATGTACTCGACTAGTGTCCAAGGACGAGCGAAATCGTCCGAAATGTATGGTCTGATTCCTTTGTCCAGATCGACCTTCCTTCAGTGTTGTCCGTAAAGTCGAAATCAAGCAAAAATAATTTTGTTAATCTCAGGTCAGTTCATAGGGTCAGGTCAAGGTTAAAGTTTAAAATTTTGTTCTACGTTCATGATTTTAGCGCCAGTTTTCCGAATGCAAATCTCGGAATACATATAACTTAAAAGAGTACTTTCTTCTTGTGTGCCAAGTTTCAGGTTGATATTAGGTCGGGTCACGGAGCTATGGCGTAAAAGGTCAGGGCGCATATCCTATATATCACGACAGCCATCAACTGAAGATTTAGAAATAGTCATTTCAAATGATTGCAAACGTTATCAAACAATATAAAATGCATTCAATGTCATTTCATGTGACTCTGAGGTCACTGGATGCCATTTTAGCTAAACAGTCGGAAGATGACCTGGTGAACACGTGACCATGACAGTTCCCCTTTTTTCATGTCGCTGACTCTGCTTTTGCCAATTTCATACCAACGATGTAACTCGATTTGTACTTCTTCAGTATAATTGGCTTGTCAAAGTTAAGACAAGTGTTTTTTAACGTTTTGCTTAATTCAGTCTTTTGAATAGTCCCATTTTTAAATCACTGTCAACGTCTATGAATTTTCCTAGAATTCCTGGCTTATGGACCTAGGGTGAAAGTCCCATCCATACGTTCTCGATTCATGCCCATTGCATCAAAATCGGTCCACAGACAGAGGAGTTAACAAATCCAAAATTATCTCCCATGCTACTTTTCTGCAACTCTGTATCCATCCCTTTCAAGATCCCCTACCCTTCTTTTTATGGCAATGTAGTTAACGTCATGGCGGATCGAACGCCGTTGGTTGCGATGAAATTGAATGTGTAGTTCTCAGGATCTCGCGGGAACGATGCCGATCCCCCACCCCACCGCAGCCCTACCCACCTGCCGAAAATCGACTTTGCCGTGTAGCCTCCGAGAATAGGGCTCATTGGAGTTTTGATGCATAAAACTGAACCCAAACATATGGACCTGTACTGCATGTCAAAACACATACCCTTGGTTTCCGAGATTTTGATGTCACCCTCAGGTAGAGGGTGTACAAAGTATCACAAGTTACGGGTTTTTATTTGTTTCTGCCACTTTGCTATTTGCTTTACTCCGGAAAACTTCACCAGACTCCCGCTAATGTGCTGACCAAGTTTTGCAGCTTGTCTGAGGCAGTTCGTCGCACCGTTCTCGCAGCGGCAGCCAGTCCTTACACCTAGTCTAGATCGTCTTCCCATCGAGGCCACATTACACGGGCAATAAGACATCCCTGTCGTCAGCAGCTGGCGGATTTCGCGATTACCGGCCGGTGTCTCGCCACGAGATTTTGCAAACACCTTGGCATTGGCAGCACTCTATGTCTTTGCTGTGTCCCGGCCGCCGATTTGCGGGCTGTCTGCAGTGGCAGTCCCGGTGTTATACACCACTAGGTTGTGTCCGGCGATGAAAGCGTGGATGTCGTGGTCACTGGTGCTGTTGGTTGCGTTTCCCCAGGTGTAGTGCTGGCCGACAAGATCGTCCATGATGAACACCGGTTGTGGGACGCCGGCAAGCACATAAGTTTGTAATGTCTAGTGTTGTGATGTCTTCCGTGGGGGAGAGCTGTAGGGAAATGACTATGGTTTGTTTATGTCAGGATCCGAGTCCAAAATTGGCCAAACTGGTATTTCTAAGCGACCAGATCGCGTTCTAGATATTGCCAACTTTCCAAAGACCGAAGAAGAAGAAATACCACTTCCACGTCGAAAAGACGCGACCACGTCACGGTCCGGCAATTCTTCCAATCCCCCACACAGACAAAGACATCATTTTGCGTGAAGGCTCCTAGAAAAAAATGCCCATGAACGTACCACAGCAAGAGTGACGCGGTTGTCGCTCCAGGTGGCGGACGGGCTGATGGTAGCGATGGTGAGGATGACGAAGGAGGTGGCGATAAGAGTGCGGTAGGCAGCCCGGTGCAGGAGCACGGCCGTATTGTCGCACGGGGCTCGGGCCGAACTGCACTCTTCTCGCACTACCTCGTACTCCCAGCTCAGTCTGCTCGGCACAAAGATGCATACATTCACGTGGGCCGCACTCAGTTTTGGTAAGTTCAAATGCGCACCGAGTGCTGCAGGTCTGTATTTGTCTCAGCTCCAGATCCGGAAGCCACAAAGCCAGGAAGAGCCGCCGACTAAAGACACCGAAAACAATAACGCAGAAATACCCCGTCAACAGACATCCTCCATCATTCCGTGCTCCCAGTTTAATGCGCACGTCACAGAAAGTAACCCCTTCATCTCGCACTCCCAGCCTAGTGTGCACGTCACAGCCATTACCCCCGTCATCTCGTCCCCCCAACTCAGTGTGCTCGTCACAGCCATTACCCCCGTCATCTCGTTCCCCCAGCTCAGTGTACTCGTCACAGACATCACCTCATCATCTCGCACTCCCAGCCCAGTGTGCACGTCACAGCCATTACCCCCGTCATCTCGTTCCCCCAGCTCAGTGTACTCGTCACAGACATCAGCCACGTCATCTCGTACTCCCAACTCAGTGTGCTCGTCACAGACATCACCTCATCATCTCGTACTCCCAACTCAGTGTCCTCGTCACAGACATCACCTCATCATCTCGTTCTCCCAACTCAGTGTGCTCGTCACAGACATCACCCCGTCATCTCGCACTCCCAGCTCAGTGTGCTCGTCACAGACATCACCCATCATCTCATACTCCCAACTCAGTGTCCTCGTCACAGACATCACCTCATCATCTCGTTCTCCCAACTCAGTGTGCTCGTCACAGACATCACCTCATCATCTCGTACTCCCAACTCAGTGTCCTCGTCACAGACATCACCTCATCATCTCGTTCTCCCAACTCAGTGTGCTCGTCACAGACATCACCCCGTCATCTCGTACTCCCAGCCCAGAGTGCTCGTGTCACAGAGATTAGCCCCGTCATCTCGTACTCCCAGTTCAGTGTCCTCGGCACAGATATCCCCATCAGAATGCATTAACTTGCGACTGACTACGATATGGGGCGTAGCGCCATTGACTGAGGAACAAATTTGTCCCCGGGTTATCTCCTGAACAGATGGATGCATCTCACTGCCTCAAACACCAATAGATGACCATGTATCATGCGCCTTCAGACCACAAAAAGGATAAGCCTCAAAGAGATGAGGTCATCGGTCAAGGCCAAGTTCAAAGAAGTTATTTCCTTATGATCGTCCTGACAGCATAACATGCTCCCAGATTCCATTCATGCCGCACCACAAATAACACAGATGTTTCAAACATATCGTACACAATGGCATTGTTAATCTTTCATCAGGTCAGTTCAGTCTTTTGATGAGTCAGGGTCAAATATGGTAAATATCCTGCTGGGTATTGTAGCAGAAATGCACTGAAATGCTGGAACAATTTAATTAAAGCCAATATGATACCAAGTTACGTCAAGACCTCGCTATATCTTGCATCAATATATGCGAATATATTATAAAATGGCATATAGTATACAATATACATAACTGAATCAATACACGTATATTGCTGTATCACGCAACCTAGACAAAATGCCACAACATAACAATGACTGCCTTATTTCGTTTGCTGACATACATTGAGACAGCATCCTGAGGTTTTCAAAAACAAATATCGTACGTTTCGTCGCAATATACCTGTTATTTGAAAGCACGGTCCGGCGCTATCGATTACCATGTGGATCAGCCAGATACGGCAGGTGGTTCTCGAGCTCGACGAGGTTTGTTCACAGCAGGTTGTCAGGAATCAGTCAATCCCCATTAACTAGACAGGAAGTTAAATATCCCCCCTTTCATTCACTGGACGCTGGCGAAACACCCAGTCAGTGCAAGGTGAAAAGATACTGACGAGGCGAACAGATATAAAGACATCTATATCATATCGTTGTGGAAGTACAATGAGAAGTGAGTGAACTCTCGTGTTCGGCACTCACCTAACCAGGTCGAGCGGGTTACGGGCGTACTGCAGTCTGCCGACCAAATATTGGACAGCCTCGGCGTCATCTCCAGACATCTGCCACCACATCCGCAGCCCGTTGTACAGCATCAGTACTCCTAACACCTGAAACCGTGCGCCAGTAGGCTAAACGACTCATAGTTCACTACACCAGACAAACATTGATATTTTTTCACCAAACACTGCCATTTGGCCATCTTTGACACAACAAAGGGCACAATCTCTATCGACTGGTGTTGGGTATTTGGACATGTGGCAGGCCATGAAAGCCATTTTGCGCCGTTTGTAAGGCATTTAGGGCAGTCTCAGGGGAAGGGCGAGGGGGAGAATAAGCTCCATCATACGGGAATACGTCCTACCGTTATGGGCACGGGAATAGCGTTCAGCGCAGAATTCCAAAGTTTGTTCGACATGTGCCTCAGACAGTCTTATACACAGTCTACATGCCTCGCAATGTGCTTTATACAGTCTGTAACGATGCCTTGGTGCTACAGATCTCACATACGAGCTGGATCAGCTCTTCTGAGGACGAGCTCGCAGAGGACAATTCTTAAGGAGGAATGTTCGAAAGCGTCACTTTGGGCCGTGGACAGTGTGTAAAACTGTAAAACTGTAACGTCTTTCGGTTGACTTTGGGTCACTGCACATTGCAGTGTTCCTGAAAGTCTGTTTAACAGCGTGGCCGAATTACAAAACTCATAATCATGTCAGGGAACAAGCATAAAAGAATAACACAAAAATGTGGTGAAATGGCTTTGGCTACGCGACCCGCAGGCGGCGCCTAGCCGAGTCGCTAATTCCACACATGACACACCATGACCGCACATGTCCAGCGGACCAGGGACCGTCCAAGCACACACCGATCAAGACACAGAGGCAAGCACCGGAGAGGGCACCGTTCACTAGGATCAATGGCACCGATGATTGCTAGTTTCAAATGCGGTGCTCCTCACATCGACAGACACGGAATTCTCCCCGGGAAACCAATGACCACCGCAGATTATTGCCAACAGAAAGGACGGTAAACCTTCTTAGATTCCGTCAGCAATAAGGTATTTTTGAACCCCTGCTGCGGACTCAAAACGACCTGAACTGCATCATCAGTTGCTGAGGGATTTGTGCAATCCCAACCAAGCGAAATGTTGCAAACCCAACCAACCAAGTGTTGCCGATCCTGACGAAACATATCAATACTCATGGTCGGACGAAGGACTGTATTTGTCACTCACACGAAAGCTAGTCCTCACCTTTTTCAGACAAGTGGAAAGACAATTTTCACCAGGGATAGTGTAAAATACTTCGAAGTTGCCGGTTTTACAGAAGAATCCCGTTACCAACAATGCTTTTTTCAGGACATGCCGTTCTCTGTTTTTGCCGCTTGACGAAAGAAAAATCACCCGTCAAAAACCCAACACTTGTCCGTCAGCGACGGCGATTTGCGTTTCACCGAAATTTGGGTGCCACAATCAAGACGATTTTTGCGTCAATTAACGTCACAATTTCTGAAAAGTACAACGCAAAAAAATGCAAGAGCAGAGATGCATTTTTATGCTGCGGTTGTTAGGCCCTCCAAATCGGCTGAAATTGTAGGGAAATACTCACTGTTCAGGCACTGTTCAGAAAACCAATGATATTCTGTAATGCGCGAGATTTCTTGCACGTGCGGCATGCCAGTTTCAAATAACACTTGCACAGGCAGCCTGTCGAATACGAGACACTCGGATGGGGTGGGGGATCAATTTGATCCTCTTCCCTAAGATCTCGAGAATTCACATGGCTAGATCCACCAAATTTGCAACGTAGATGCAACCCTTAATGAAATCTCTTGTGTGGAAGTTTGGTATTTTGGAGTGTGACCTTCAAGCTTGAATGGGGTCAAAGAGGATCGCATTTTGTGCGGTTCACCAGACTTTCGCTGGTACCGCGGAAACCACTCGTCACAGCGTCAAGAAGCGCGGTCATTTTGGCAGGCCACAAAAAAGCTGAAAAGATGGCATATAATTTGAAGTGCTTGGATCAATACTTATCCTTATATAAGTCTTTCAGCACAACTTAACACAAGCAGTGGAAAGGGGTTTCGCGCTAACGCGCACTGGAAGGAAGGCACAAGAATGCTTCCTTCTGATTTCGGAATTGGAAAGAGCGAAAGATATGAAATTTTAAGGGTACGCTTCGGTCATAAAGAGTTTCATAGTGTGCAATTTTTATGACCTAAGATCAATATCTTCAAGGTCAAATGAGGTCGAAAAAGTCAACTCTGGACACTTTCGCGGTCCGTACAGGTCATTCCGTACGGCCTTCCAGACGAAACGGGAAAAGGATGCGTGTTAGAGCGTTAAAACGTGGAATACGACAATTCCATCCATTTGACGCCTAGACTGAGGATTTCGGGTTGAGTTCATATCAGGTCATTTTGCTATGGCGTCATTTTTTCATTTTTTGCGGATCATATTTCGAGCAACAGGAGATACCAAGGTAGCTTGAGTCTAAATACGGGCGCTAAACGTATCTTTTAGCGCATTTCCGGTGGAGATAGCCAACTTCGGTACATTTGATCACTTGCAGCGTTTGCTGGCCTCCGCAAGGTCAAAAGAAGTTAAGTGGAGTCATTCACCTTGGGTGAAGTTTTTGATCCAAACTAAGTTTTATGTCAACTGTTTGTGCTAAAGTTATTTTTTACACTGAACCAAATTACAAGACTTGATTGTTGTAAAACGTAAAAAAATTATATATCTATATGTATATGTATCTATTTGCATATGTATCAAGAAAGAGAGAAAAGCGGATTAAGCTGCCAAATGTATTTTAACCCGCGCACGACCGTCGGTCAGTTACAATCATGCCGACTGGGGGGGCGCAGTTGGCCGTCCCCCTCTAACTCACGAACGGTTGGTCGCACGATAAAAATAAGCACACCGTTGGAAAGCTTGTGACGAGTAGAGCTCGAAACTGGCCTCATTTTTAGTTTTAGGTAATATGTAAGCAATTTACGTCCTATATATGTTTTCTCATAGCCGACTGCATGAGACCGAGAAATGGCCTCAATCTCAAGGGCTGTGACTAATAAAGCATAGGTAAAGGCACCAGCGCACAAGTAAAGGTCCCCGGATGCCTATACACGTCTTATTTCCCAGATTTGTTCAATATATACGCCGAAACGTTGAGTTAAAGACACGCCAATTCTCGCGCTAGCTGTCGGCGTGCGCCGCCGCCGTATGCGGTAACAAATTGACGGGAACTAATTTTAGCATTCCTTTATTTTCGCGAAAAAAGACGATCTGTGTAAATTTCATTGATCTTTGTGGTTCTTGTGATGGTTTCTCATGCTTAAATTTGGGAAAAAATTCATTAGTTACCAATCTGCAGAACTGGCGGAGCTTTATTCGCGAGAACCTGTTTATTTCCAAAATATGCTACTTATTCAAACTTTTTGAGGTTCCTGGTATTACTTACGTCTGTGCAAACCAGTTCTGCCAATTTCTACCCACTCTGAGTAATTCATCGTTGATTTTGACGGTGGTACATTTTGGCTCACTGCAGTTATTCGTGACCTGACCTCAGGCCAATGGCTGGAAGTCATTGATACTTTGCCCAATGGCGGTAACTACACTAGAAATGTTATGAAATATTCCGTGAATTTCCGAAAAAAACGACGACATGTCTTAAAAATGGGCTTGGCCTTAGGTCAATGACCCGGAGAATTCCGAAGAATCCGAGATAGCAGATTTGTTTCATCGATCAAGATAACCAGTCCCTGAAAGTATTATTGTGATATCTTGTTTTGCGAAAAAGTTACAGGGCGCTAAGCTTTTTCGGACATATGTCT
This sequence comes from Capitulum mitella, assembly GCA_030062745.1. NCBI lineage: Eukaryota > Metazoa > Arthropoda > Thecostraca > Pollicipedomorpha > Pollicipedidae > Capitulum > Capitulum mitella. Next base: position 25,752,582 of record CP099850.1, on the reverse strand, counting down.
GTTTGATCTGACCTAGGTCAGGCACCTGACGTGACCTGAGGTCAAAACATAGACACAAGGTGTAAAAATGGTGAAGCAAAAGTTACACAAAGTTTGGTGACTCTGTGTCTGTTTCTTCTCTCGCAATCCCAGAAAAACCTCAGGGGGACGATCAGATCCCAGAAAAACCTCAACCATTGCCCCCCCCAGTCGGGGGTGGGTTAATTAGGGTCTTTCAATGCATATTTCATACAGATCGACATGTGGCAAAGCAAACCCGGATCAAATAACAGGATAGTTGACCCTGACCTTTGGTGACCTTGGCCTCCACTGACCCTGGCATATGTAAATGTATCAATGTGCGTAAACGTGTTTCATTAGGGCCTTTGAATGTACATTTCATGCAAAGCGCCATGCTGCAAAGCAAATCTGGATCAGGACATAAGATAACTGACCCTGACCTTTGATGGCCTCGACGTTGCTTGACCCTGATATATGTTAACGCATCAATGTGCGCAGACATATTTTTACGAGGATCCTTTTAATATATATTAAATACAAACCGAGATGTTGCAAAGCGAATCTAGTTCAGGTCACAAGCTGGTTGACCTCGGCCTTTGATAACCTTGACTCTCACTGACCCTGACTTTGGTCTTGGTGCATCCATCATCTATGCCCAAATGATGTCGGCTGATAATGTTCAACAGACAATCTTATGTAGAACGTAAGTCCTTTCGCATGGCTCCCATTTTTCAGCGACAACCGTTGTCTTCGTTATGTTTGTTTGATTTCAAATGATTTAGATTTAAAAATTTCTGACCTATGTTGTTTTTTTTGGGGGGGACGGGCGTCAATCGACGAAGTAATGGATTGCCATAAATGTCACAAAGTAACAGAGACTAGCACCGACTCGTTCTCGAGCTTTTTAAGAGAAATAGTCGGGGGCACAAAAGTGCCGTCCCCTTCCAGTGCGCGTGTTAAGCCATATGGCTGTAATTTCACGAAGTGTCATGTATCTTGTTTTGAAAGGCGTTTCTTCGCTGGTGAGCACAATAAATGGTGCCGTGCGCACTGTGAGTCGGAGTTAGTGTAGTCCAGCGTTACAGGCACTAAATTCAGTGAACAATTAATGTTTTCAAAAAGGCCGATTTGAGACATTATCCAAAGGTGGACGCCATGACCATGGCAGCGTTTTGGGCAAGTGGAGATTTCCTGAGCCCATGAATAAGAGACGTCAAGGCAAGCAGGTTATCAAGCGATTCCCCATTACAGACAGGCTGGGAGCCGATTCAGCTTTCCGGTTTACGTGTCGGTGTTTTCACTCATTCATAAGACCAGGACTCAAGCATGTCTTAGCAAACTCATCACACGTATGACGTTCACGATATATGTCCTGTAACATGTTTCCTGGTCGTTGCTTGTAGAGGTGAAAAATGAAAGGACTAACTGTAAACATTTTGGTGGTGTTGACTGATAGCCTCACCCAAACCGGTCGGGTGCATTTAACGATAGCGTATTGTGCAGGGTCGTGACATTTTGTCTTTTAAGAGCCCACGCCAAAGCGACTACCGGCATTAGGCAAAAATACTCTAACTGGTGTATACCAGCTACAAAGCAAACGTGGTGGCAGACTGACCTTTTGATGACTGCCGCTGTCACAGCTGCTTTGACAGCGCTGACTTTAATGCCGGTAATTACCATTAATAGCACTGACTCAGGCTGAAAACTGTTCATAACTACCATAGCAATGTACTTAACTTAAGAACCTCCTAGCTACTAACGTAAGAATCTAACAAATCAAAAATGGCAGGTCTTCCCCTTGAACCGATCGAGTTTGCGACATGCTAGGAAATTTAGACATAGAAACAACATGAAAAATGAAACAAACAGTCGCAGGCTGTTTGATCCGGGTAGCACTTACGAGCTTTTGCATTTATTGCCGTTCCGGGACATGGTGGCCCATATCTTTCCACACCATCTATGGACAGAATTTGGTACTCGGCGGCCGTGACCGCGCCGGCTAGCGGTGCTCACAGTGGGACGCCTCACACGTGTACTTTTTTGTCCCATATCTCTCGTTTAAGAGCGAAAGTAAAAAAAGTTCATCTAGCGCGTGGTGCACCATGGTTTCTGCCATAGTTTGAACATTAATTCAGATACCTATGTAACGAACTTAGTGTTCCCGGGACGATATCTTATGACGGCGCTTCCCTAATTGACATAACATGGCGGCGGGTGCGCGGAGCGGCACACGCGGCACCGCCAGCACCGATTACAAAAAAATGGGCTCAGAAATGAAAAATGTTCATCAACAACGATATAGTACACAATGCGCTCTTTCGAATGGTCTTATTATTGCGACGGTCGTGCCAAGGATGTGTTTTCCCTGGCTACCTAAACGTAGCCTATCACTGCAAATATCCAATAGCCAATATGACATTAGAAGCTGCACCGCAACCGTAAGGCCCACTCATCTTAGTGATTCTCCTGCCAAAGGCTTGCTTCATCTGAAGGGCGCTGCAGTTCTCTCGGAAAGATTAAGATTATTAACATACACTGTGTCTATGGATTGTGTATGTAATGATTGACTGACAATACGGCCACGGGCATTGGGACGGCGGGAAAGGGGAAGCAGCTGCCCCCTCATTTTGTTACCCGCATTTTGCGGGTAGCAAAATTCGCACAAGTGACCGAACAATCGCGGTTCTCGCCATCACCGGTGCGGAGCGGCTACCACACACCGCGCCATTTATTCAGAGCGAATGAAAATGGCGGCGCCGTAAATAGAGCTGGACTGTCACAGATGCTAATGCGCATAATGTTCGTTAATATGGCTTTACATCCCATAAACAGGAAAATTGTCTCGATAGAAATAATTTTAAACTTCTTCTGTTAAGTCACGTCAAATACACTTACAATCTATGAGATAGTGGAAAACAGAGTACCATTCCATATCTAGCCAAACAAAGGGCGGAAAGTTAACCCAGCACTTGCGAAAATGGTTCGCTGTGCGTTGCGCTCGACCCGTCACGCTTTGTCATTTTGGATACGGATTTGGAATCAGAGGGCAGAATTTATCCTGAGTTGCCGGTTTTTCATACGACATGCACTTGATTGATCTTTCACCGTCAAGGTCGTATTTAATACGGCCACTTGGCCGGTCCTCAGAAAGTACTGAGGAGCTAACATTAGTCACTGTTCTCAGCACGGGCAGCCAAAACGGTGCAGGAGTCAGACGCCATATTCGCCAGTTCAGGAGGAGGGAAGGGGTGCGACCCCACGCGTTTCCACAACTGACGTGCTAGAAGAAAAAATAAAAGAAACAGTAGATACTCCTGACTATTCTCTACGTCTAACAGACCATTTTAAGATGTCTCTTACGATGACGTGTCAGATAAGGTAAACCGAGATCATATTTAGATTTTATGTGATTTGCAAGCTTCTTTCATGCGTTCACAATGCAAAGCTTTTTAAGGTCCACAGAGACCATAATAGTGTCCAAGTGGTCGGGGAAGGCTACATGAGGTCATGCAAGGTAACCTCGGCCTTGAAGACAAAGGCTGATGATCGAGGCAAAGGCTGGAAAGAAAAGCAAGGTCTGAGATCTTGACCTGACCTTACACTGTTCCACAGCAGTTTTGTTCCATGGTAAAAGGTCAAGTTCATTACTAGAGACTAATTCCGGGACTTTACCTAACACGACCTTAATCTTAAATGACCTCGTACCTCGTGCAGGCATTGACTATAATCTCTTTGAACCGTATGATTCCTTTAATTACGTTTTTTTATTTTATAAATTTGAGCCGAACCTTTCTGAATTGGACGGCGCATGGGCCAGTCCTTACTAAGCAGAGTTTGTTGTGCAGACCCTGACCCCGTCGCCCAAGTGAACCCAAATATGGAGTAATCTTGCCCAGGCAACGGACCGGATAATGCTGAGAGGTCTTTTACGTGTCATCAACGCCGCGGAACGTTACTGGGTGCGTGACCTTGTTCGACCTGGTTCTACCTGGACCTGGTGGCCTGGACCTGGTTCGACCTGACCCTTTCTGGTTCGAGTCAAATGTCGGTGGCTCCTTGTAAGTATGGAACCCACGGTGCATGTCATAACACCGGGTATGAGCCGAGCATGTCACCACAGAGCAACGGGAATGACTGACTTTGAAAGGAGAGTTGGAGAAGACCAATTTTTTCGGCATGTGACCCGGCGTGACCTTGACTTCAGATGGTCTGGGTTTTGTAATGGGTATAAAAGGTCACCTCATAGCCGGGTGGCACCTCTAAAACGATTAGCAAGCAACGACCTGATCTGAAATCTCCTCGAAAGCAATATTTACCCGGTATGAGTCGGATTTTCAACATCTGTGACCTGTAGGCCCTCGAAATATGTGCAAGAACAACTCTTGAGTCCGATATTTTTTTGATCCGTTGCTGATTTATATAACAATACAGTGTCTTCTTGTATACTGGTATGCTGAAGGTCTATTGTTAATTGTATGTATATTATGACACAATTTTACGTTTTTCGTTTATTTGTAAAAAGGTTCAATACTCAGCTTGCCAAAATTTCAACTCATTCTGCCGATCGGTTGAGCATCTATCGCAGGAAAACCGGTGGGGGCTGCATCCCCAATGCGACGGTTAATACAGCATTTGCTCTCCGAGCCAACAGGGGATGGCTTTACGCCGGTGATAAGGCAGTGTGAGGGTCTACAGGACAATTGGCCTTCCACACGGTCTGGGAATTTGGCCATTTCCTGACATATCCAGTTTGGACTTCCGGACTATGAGACGAAGTTTAATTTTTACAATGTGCCTACAAAGTCTCCCTTCTAGAGCCACCACTTCATGCCCGGGAATCTTGTACTTATGCTAACGTGTGTTGAAAAGAGCATTAAGAACAGCCATCAAGCTTCACGGCTTTATCTCGAATGGTTCAGAAACTGCAATGCAACGGATGTCAACGGGATGACATGACACTGTCCGCCGTGAAACATCATGGCCCGTCCGGACCGGCCAGCCCCGAGGCTTGCGTGACGTCACAACCAATCACAGGCCGTTTCAGCCTGGCGCCACTCTGAGGACTGAATAGAACAAAGTCCATTTCGGTTTTTGCAGTTCTGGAACCAGATTTGGAATAGGTTAAAAGTAGCGAAAAAATAAGAAAATGCTTCTGGAAGGCACTGCTCTGTTTAGAACCCTTACTTTGACAGTAAGCCGGAATGGTCTTCCTTGTAATGATTCCTTATAATGTTCACTGTACTGTGAAGAAAGCTTAACCCTATTCCCGGAGGGCTAGACGGTATGGCCGATTCCCGGCAAGGGGGGCGGATTCGGCCCCCCCTGAGATCTCGAGAACTACTTGTCCGATTTCATCGCAACAAACGGCAATCGATTTGCCGTGACGTGGACTACATTTTTATAAAAAGAAATTTTCAAAATTTAGAAATTTGTCGATACAGGGGGCAAAAATGTCAAAATGGGGGGTACTTTTGGACTTCTTATAACTCCGTTGTTTATGGACCGATTTCGATGAAACTGGCATGAATCGATAGAATATAAATAGGGCTTTTACCATGCGTCCGCAAATCTGAAATTTTGACAAAATTCATGGGCGTTCACAGGGTTTCAAAAATAGGAGGATTAGTTTTCTAACAACTGAAGGAACAAAAGAGGCAAACACCCTTTTTTGGCTTCTGATAGTCATGTTATACTAAATAAGTACAAATTACATTACAGTGTTTGTATAATGTTAGCATAGGAGGTGCCAGGGACATGAAAAAGGGGGAACTGTCATCGTCATACGTTTCTCAGATCAACTTGTGACCTCTGACCTTAAATGCCCTCCAGTGACCTTGGGGTCACTTGGAATGATTTCGTGTGCATTTAATATTATCTGCAAACGTTTCCAATCATTTTAATTCACTCTATTTCAAAAATTTCATTTTACTGCTATTGCGATATAGGGCACGCGCACTGACATTTTAGGTCATAGCTCCGTGACCCGACCTGATATCAAGCTGAAACTTGGTACACAAGTAGAAGGCACCCTTCTACGTCATACATATTCCGGGTTTGGCATTTAAAAAAACGACACCGAAATTATTGGGAAAAAAACAAATTTTGACTTTTGACCTTGACCTGACCTTTTAAAATGACCTCAGATAAACAGAATTACATCTGCACATTGCCCAACTATTTAGCTATACATCCATATAAAGTTTTAAGTTCTAGCTTTAAAACTCTGTTTTGGCAGACATTTTTATTTTACCCTCAACATGGCCAAAAATGGCATGAGGTGCCTCCCGAAAACGTTGCCTGGCTCCGCCCCTGAGCAAAATGGAATTATGAAATTTTGTCACAGCACGTAGAAAGAATAGCTAGGAAATGTGACAAAGTTTCGTGAAGCTGCGTTAAAAAGCCTGGAATTGGCAAGCAAAAAACCCTGGGGGGGGCGGATTCCGCCCCCCCTGCCGGAAACAGGGTTAAATTCCCCGTTGCTGAAGAGAAACCACCCCCACCTTCACTGGGATAGCATAAGGCGTAGCGCAGTGTAGGATGTCTTTCCTTTGATAGGCAAACATTGGAGTCGACTCATCACCGACCGCCAAACACAGGTCACGTCCCAAAGTTCACGCATATGTTGTTAAGCTGGAAAAAAGAAAGAACAAATCGGGAGCTGGAAACCACGACTGTGGTATCGCACCAGCACCGGGTGCTCCGGCCACCCGATACCCAGCGCTGTGGTAACTATGCCTCGGGTGGGTCAGCCAGCTGGTCCGAAACAGAACACGGTGGACGTCAGTCGCCGATGTGGCATGGTTTATCCAGACCCTTGATTCCGGAGAATATCGCGAACCGGATGCTGTACCTGAACTAGTGGAAGTGAGTGGTTTTGGACCCCCGAAGCACGTGGGCACTGGCACACTGGCTTAGCACCGGCGGCGCCCGTTAAGGCATTTGCATTTGAGGCTAAATCGGATGAACAAAGCATTCTAAGGTTTGACGGAGAGGGGGATTTGAGTCTAAGATGACACAGATTTTGGGAAGGTGTGTAAACGCAATTTACGAGACAATTTCCAAACCAATTGTTTTTAACGTAAGACACAGTGGAAAAGGTTTATACTGCGTGGTGCGTACGTCGAAGCATTATCGTCAGACAACGTGAAGAAAGAGAAACAGTATCTGAAATTAGCAACATATAAATAACTAAACGGCGTCTGCCTTTAGTATCGCCCGACCAAGCGTCTACCCCTGCTCAGCCCGGGCTGATGGAACGTACCAGTGACGCAATACCGACGACCAGGATGACGGCTCTGTGCGCGGCGCCTACGCGGACCGGTCGGCCGCAGCCAACCGTGCGAAGCCTGCCCCAGCCAGCCGAGCCTGCCCAGCTGCGCCACATGACGGCCGCCGTCCGGCGGTCGTCTTTAGATGGTTTTGCTGCCGCCACCGGCTGGACCCCTCCGGCGCCAGGCAGCCCACCAGCGCTCTGTGCCGCACCGAGCACGTCCAGAAGTGCAACCAGCTCACACCAGAGCACGCCAACAGCACGTGAAGCAAGGGTGGTTACAATGTAAACACCGTTGTTCGGTCGAAACTATTTCTGAGTAGTCGCGCACCTCAAAGAAAGCTCTCTGACACAGAACGACCGACACTCCGGCCTCGTCTGCGGGGCAATACTTCGCGCCGCGATGTCTCGTTCAGCAAGAACATCTGACAGTAGTTATGAAGGTCACCGCCAGATGCCTCCTCGTTAGACATTAAGGTCAATGCCGCAGGCTAACCGCCATCAATTGATCCTGATATTGTGTGATTTCTTGTAGCTCTGTGAGAACAGTAAGTTAGGCAGGAACATTTAGCACGTTTTTCTTTTTTTGTAAACGTCCCATTCCAATCCATGCAGAATAATCTGCAGACACATGCCCATCTCTATCGAGTACAGTTTATACACGGAGGAGAATTGCCGATGTAAATGCATTTGTAAAGGTTAGCTAAAAATAAGTTCTTTACGATGAACAAGGGCTTGAGTTACTTATTCTTACCCTGCTCATATACTGACACTGTGACAAAATAATAAGTACACAAAAAACTGGGATCTGTCCCTTCCGCTTTAAAATAATAAGGATTGGCGAGCCTGGGAGAGGGCATCGAGGCCATTTCCCATCCCCTTTTGTTGGAAAACCGGGGCCAACATGTCCTTTAGCCCCCTTTCTGGGCGGAGAATGTAACTATTTCTTTTTCGGAACAGAAACTTTCATACAACTGTGTCAGTTTTCAAACATAGCAAAACAAAGCGACCAAAGCCCAAGGTAAAGTCAACGTTTACGGGAAGTTAGGTTACAACGAAGGAGATTTAGTCCCTTCCCTTTAGCGCATAGTCATAGTCATAGTCTTGTGCAGATGCAAACAGTGTACGGTCAATTTCGAGCGTCTTTTGTATGGGATGCCCCTCAGGTAGCACCCAGCCTACACAGTATGCTGACCACTTTTAGGAAACATGAGTGCAAAACTTGCCTTCATAAGGCGTACAGGTAAAAAAATTTAGACATCCAATGCGAATTCGCTGAAATAGTAAGTTCCTGTGCCCGTCCTCACGATGCAGACGGCTTCGTACAGCGCATCGTCGTCTCACAGTACGGGGTGGTATCCATGGTAACCAGCCGTGTGGGATTATCGTAGCGAAATGCCGCAGTGCTGCCTTGAGTGTTGTCAACGTCCTGGAGGACACTCAAGGAGGAGAGATATCATTGCCAGTCCTCAGTTCCCAGCTACAAGCGCACTTCGGGGGCACTGTGGCTGTGGAACGGGCAGCACAGAAGCGTACCGTAGTCGTTAAGTCAGTAAAGGATCCCTATTCATGCAAAATGAATGGGCGAAATCATAAGAAAAGCTTTGACCAAATACAGTTTTCAGAAATTTCACAAATATCGCCGCCGAGGAGATGAGCCACTATTGGCGGCTCGTCATTAAAATAACTGAGTAAGTACCTCACCAAAAATATCGGGGAATGTGGAATTAATATCATACTTAATTTGGGTACAACATCATTTATAAAACTGAATGTACGATTAAACTAAAATATATAAAAATATATATAAAATATAATATAAAATATAATAATATTATATAATAATAATATAATATAATAATATAATATAAAAATATATAAAAATATAAAAATATGCTCTAAAATAATGCCTATTGTGCTCTCGCATTCAGTATAGCAGGGAACATGCCGGCAAAGATGCACCACGCCGCGCCGTATCTCCACCCACGCTGCCCTCGCAAGCATAAGGCGTAAGGCCGTAGAGAAAGCCAGCTCATCCACCGTAGCCAGCGCTAGAATCCAAGGCTGGGTTTTCGTCAATTTTAATTAATATACGAACTCGAAAGAAGTGTTCGCGGATAGCTGGCTGCCCGGGGCCGAAGCCACAAACGAACATAAACATCATATTATGTTACTAGATTACGTTATTATTAATCTACTAACATAAACCATTAGTTTTATGTTATCATTAATCTAATAACATAATAATATGTTATTATTAATGTAATAACAAAACATTACTATTATTGTAATAACATAAAACATTAGATTATGTTACTATTAAAATTACGCAACGCTTATTGAATGAGCAGCATTATTACAGGTGAAAATAAAAATAAAAATAGCCTCATGCTCAGACATGAAGTGATAGTGGCAAACACACACACGCGCACACACACACACACACACACACACACACACACACATATATATATATATATATATATATATATATATGTCGGTCGTGGGCTTCCCTATATATATATATATATATATATATATATATATATATATATATATATATGTGCACATTTTTCTCTACCATTTCTTCCATTACGACCATTAAGCTATTAAGCTATTTCCGTTTTTATTTTCAGCTGAACATAAGCGAGAACAAACTGTTCACGAACGGTTGGCGAACAGGATACCTTGCAGTAAATTTGCGATAAATATTTTTTCCTTGTCATCCAGGGCTGTCGCGGCGTTTTGCGATTGCTATAATATTGCTGATCAGGGCAGTGATACCGCTTCCTGAAATCATCCTCTCTTGATCCGATAAGTCTTGCCCTATCTGCAGTTAATGACCACAAAAGGTCCGTCCCAGGGCTTCTGAAGCTTTCCTGGCAGTCCCGGTTTCTTTGGAATCTCCATAAAGACCCTATCTCCTTTTTTGTACTCTACATACTGGGCAGACTCTCTGCTCCTTCCCACCCTCTTATGTTCTTGTTTTAATCCTTGGCGATCACCTCCTTATGAGCCTTCTCCAGGTCCGTCACCAGCTTCGTGGCCCATGTCCGTTCCGACGCTACGGGGCCAAACGAGCGGCCATCAAGTCCGACAATCTTTGGCGTCCGCAGACGGCGCCCTAGGACGGGTAGAACGGAGACCAACCAGTCGCGGTAAGAGCAACATTCCTTCGTCCCCGCGATAGCCGGCGTGAGAGGCTGCGACGCGAAATCACCCTGGCAGTCGAGAGCGTCACTAACTCGTCCCCGACTGGGGGGGTAGTTGAGTGCCCCCTGAGGTTTTTCTGGGATTGCGAGAGAACGAACAAACAGAGTCACCAAACCTTGTGTTCCTTTTGCTTCATCAATTTTACATTTCGTGTCAAAATTATGACCTCAGGTGCCTGACGTAGATCAGGTCAAACAGACCTATGTCCAAAAAAGTTCAGCGCCCTGTAACTTTTTCGCAAAACAAGATATCTCAACAATACTTTCAGAAATTAGTGAACGTGATAGATACAACAAATCTATCTCAGATTTTCCGGAACTTTCCGGGTCATTGACCTAAGGTCAAACCCATTTTTAAGACATGTTTTTTTCGGAAATTCACGGAATATTGCATAGCATTTTTAGTGTGGAGTCAAGTAGACATCTAGTTACCGTCGTTGGGCAAAGTATCAATGACTTCCAGCCATTGACCTAAGGTCAGGTCACGAAATACTGTAGTGAGCCAAAATGTACCACCGTCAAAATCGGAGATGAATTACTGAGAATGGGTAGAAAATGGCAGAACTAGCTTGCACAGACGTAAGTAATACCAGGAATCTCAAAAAGTTTGAAAAAATTGCATATTTTGGAAATGAACAGGCTCTCGGGAATATAGTTCCGCCAATTTTATGGATTGGTAACTAATGAATTTTTCCCAAATTTAAGCATGAAAAACCATCACAAGAACCTCGAAGACCAATAAAATATACATAGATCGTCTTTTTCCGCGAAATTAAAGGAACTCTAAAATTAGTTCCCGTCAATTTATTAGTGCATACGGCAACAGCGCACGATTAGGAGCTGCCGCGAGAAATGCCGTGTCTTTAACTTCACGTTTCGGCGTATATATTGAACAGATCTGGGAATTAGACGTGTATCGGCATCCGCGGACCTTTACTTGTGCGCTGGTGCCTTTACCTAAGCGTTTTTAGTCACAGCCCTTGAGATTCAGGCCATTTCTCGGTCTCATGCAGTCGGCTAAGAGAAAACATATATATAGTGCATAAATTGCTTACATATTATCTAAAACTAAAAATGAGCCCAGTTTCGAGCTCTACTCGTCACAAGCTTTCCAACGGTGTGCTTATTTTTATCCGTTCGTGAGTTGGAGGGGGGCGGCCAAATGCCCCCCAGTCACCCATGTTCGAAACGGACCAACGGTCGTGCGCGGGTTAAATAACCCAATAACCAGCCAACCAATCAGTCGCAGTGTGCGGAGCTCATGAACCGAACGAGGCCCAACTGCGTATCCCACGACTTTTCCCATTCCTGATGACCCTCTCCAAGGCACCGTTGGGCTGTGGATGGAAGGCATTTATGCGCTTCTTGTCAGTGTCCAAGGCACTGGCCAGCGCTGTCATGGTCTTATGGTAAAACTCCAGCCCTCGGACTGTGCGCAGTGAGTTATGGAGCCCATGACGATACAAGACCATTTCCATACGTGTCCGTGTCCGTGCTACCATCTCTACCGCCTCGTTTGGAATGGCTGTGAACTCCACACCTTTCGGAAATAAATCCAGTGCAACTAGGACAAATCGACTGTCCTGTTCCGTCGATTTCTGCGCTAACAGACCTATCGAATCCACCGGCGCGTGCTGGCACCGCGCTGTTGGCTGAGAGGTTACTTCTGGGGGAGCCTTCCATTTCTGATGTGGGTCGTTGGTCTCGCCGCATACCACGCAGCCACTGCAGTAGTGCTTGGCGTCCTGTGCCATCCCAGGCCAGGTGTACCCCGGCTGTCTCGGTAACGCATGTTTTCTGGTCGGAACATAATGACTGCAGACATCGTGCTCAAGGCACAAAATTCCAATAACGCAGTTCTAAGGCACCAAAACAAACATTTTCTGAGCTTTCCGGCCGAACAGCAGACCGTCCTGTCTGTCCATTTCGGGCTCGAAACCTCGCTGGCACCACTTGCATGTGTGAATGTGCATTCCTTGCATGCACCATGAGTGGTCTGAGCTCTTCAAGCAGCGCCTTCAGGTTTGTATCTTCCTGCCTAGCTGTTCGCAGACCCCTCCCCCCGGCTCATCCTCGTCCACTTCAGCGTCTTCTCCTGCGTAAGTGAAAAGCACATGTGTTCGTGACAGTGCGTCGGCATGCCTGTTCTCCTCGGCTCTCCGAAAATGTGCTGTAAACTGAAATTCATCGACCCCATGCCTCTCGGATCTTTGCTGTACCTGAGCCACTGGAGACCGCAGTGGGCGGTAAACCAGCGGAACGGTTTCTCCAACAAGTAAGGCTGGAATTTTCTTAAATGAAAAATAAATGCGAACACTTCTTTGTCCCGGATGTGCCATTTGTTTCTTGCCGTCTGAGAACGCCTTCGAGGCGCACCCGCCCGGTCTGTCCGATCCCTTGTGATCTCGCTGAGAGGGATACATCCTAGCCCAGTGCCTGACGCATCCGTGACCACTTCATACTCTTTCTGCATGTGGGACGCTGCAAGACGGCTACACTACTGACTCTTTTATTAGCCTCACAAAAGCCTCCCTGTTGGCCCTCCCAACAAAACCTGGTCTTGCTTGAAATCACATGAAGAGGAACTGCCGAGAGCTGAAGCCGCGGAACAGTCATTTTAGTAGTTGCACGTTCCAAAGAACTGACGAACCTGCTGCAACCTTCACTGGGCCCGGCTCGAGTCCGGAACCTTACACCTCATGACCCAGAACTGGCGCGGCGCCGATAAGGTACCACATTCACACTCCTCACTGTTAAACCGGCTCACCACGGCCTCTCAAGCACAGCCTGGAGCAGTGACAGGTGCTCTGTCACCGTATTCCCTCCCACGATGACGTCATCTAAGTAGGCAGTCATTCCATTACCCAGCAGGGCGCACGACACGTCCGTCATCAGGCGCGCGAAGCAGGCCATTGACCCTTTGGCCCCGAACGGCACGAGTAAAGATTCCCATTTGTCCTCTTCATTCATGGAGGTCATTTTCTGACGGTCTTTAGGAGCGACTGACACCTGCCAGTAAGAGGAACTTAGGTCCAGCGTGAAGAAAACCGAGAGTCTGCCAAGCTGTCCAGACATTCCTTTACTGATGGAAGGTCCGCCATTTAATCGATGGTGTTCCGATTCAGCTCTCTGAAGTCCACCGGAAATCGACATGATCCACCTGACTTCTTCGCCATCAGGACTGGCAAAGATAAGGGCAACTCTAACTTCTGAATAGCTCCTCTCCTCCTGGTTGTCCTCGCCTTAGACAGGTCAATGATCTCTCTCAATGTCAAACAAGGTCAATGACGTACGATAACTTTTTTGACCTTAGAACGTTCCTACAGTAGTTTCTGGCACTCATTGTGATACCGTGAACGATTTTAGGCCTATTTGGCCGCAAATGGATCGTTCTTAACGTCGAAAATCGATTTGCAATTCTCGAGCATAAAATCTTACGTGAGCAAAAACTCTTACGTGACCTAGGAGGTCACTGATTGACCTGACGGGGTCGTCATGAATACCGTTGGATTGCTGGTGCACACATCTGTCGTTTATTCTTAGTCCCGAGGCACTAGCCCAATTAGGGGCCAAATGGCAAGAGGGTGCCTACCACCCCTGTTCGTCGTCGTCGGTGCGAGTGAAAATACCAAAAAATTTTCCAGTCGCCTTCACCGCTTAATTTTTATCGCCAGTATCAATATCAGCGTCAAAGTTATTGCTTTATTTTCCTTCACGATAGCAACCATGTATGCTTCAATAAAAATAGGCCTGCACACAGATGCGGGAGCCATGGAGCCAAGGGGGACTTCAGCCCTGCCCAACTTTTAGACTGGGGGACGAGGGCTCAGCCCCCTGAACTGCTCAACATCGGTGGTATGAGATATGTTGTTTTGCCACTTGGCCGTTGTCGTGGAATAATAGACATATGTAAGTGTCAAAAGTGATGAGAACTTAACCTTTGCACGGAAAATGAATAGCAAACATAACGAGGATCAAGCAGAGCTGAAGAGCAGGAGAGGCAGGTGAGCGGGCGAAGAAAATGGTACATCTGGTAGCCCAAGGGCCAGCACAAACTGCACACAGTGCGCACGCATAAGTTTGAATTGTTTGCATGTACAGGTCCGTTTCCTGGTGCCACATTATTCCATATCTGGGTTCATTTGGGCGGCGGGGTCGGGGTATAAGAAACTCTGCTTAGTAATGACTCTGATCCCAGCGCCGTCCATTTCGTAAAGGTTCCGATCACAGTTATAAGAAAATTTAAAAAAACATAACATTAAAAAACAAATCGACTAAGAACAGGATGCAAGAAGAAACGCTCTACATAGTTGCCGTAGTGCCCAAGCGCGGATCCTGGGAAGGGGGCGATGGGGGCGGTCGCCCACCCCGGGCCTGAACAGAGGCCGCTCTCAGATTCAAAACGGGCTCCGGAGGGGCTCCGCACAAGTGTCACAGGGCTTTTATGGAAACGCGACAGGTTCTTGAGCAAGTCAGGGATCCTCTGGGAGGGTTAGATGACTCCTGATCGCACAAATGGGTCTCTGAAGCTTCCAAAGGGCCCATGAGACCACGACAGGGCCCAAATACGGCAGAGTGCCCCTGAAACCGCCAGAATAGTCACGGGGCCCCTGAGACGGCCTAGATGAGGGCTGAGTTCCTATGACAACATAGAGGCCAGTCAAATGTTATAGAGCCCCCGAAAAATCTCACGGACCTATGTGAAAAGCTGAAGGTTCCTGATGCAGTCAGAGGGTCTCCGGGAGCGTTAAGGAGACCCTGAAATGGCAACATGGCCCCTTAGATAAACAGAACGGCCCCTGAAACTCTCCAAGGGGCCCTGGGACCACATGGGGGTCCCAACACGCCAATGTTTATTTCTTATATCTAACGGTCCATGAGACCGCTAAGAGCCAGATAGGCCCCTGAGACGGCAAGAACTCAAGACGATGACTACCAGGGCTTAAGGAGACCCTGGCCAGCCAGAGGTGCCCCTGAACAGGGATTCATCAGTGATCTTATCAACCTCGAGAGGGGTCCCAAATCGGCTACACTGATCTTTTTGAAAACCTAAGGGATTCTTGATGCAGCTAGGGGGTCTCGGGAAGGTCAGGTGGGTCCTGAGACAGCCAGATGGACCCCTGCACGGCAGATGGTCCCTGAGACCGCCAAAGAGGTCAGAGATCCCCTGCAAGGCGTAAACGATAAGAGGGCCTCTAAGACGGTATGGAGGCCCTGGACGAGCAGAGGGCCCCCGAGTACGCTGGGCGGAGTATGTCCCCCTGAGACTGCCAGTGAGGCCCCTAGAGCGCCAACCCCTGATGCGGCTAGTGGTCCTAAAACTGTCATATATACTTCATGCCAGGGGCGTAGCCAGGATTTTCATAAAGGATGGTTCGGAGTTCAGTGTGATCTGAAATCCCACGCAAACCGCCGCTGGGAAGACGAAACACAATGGTTTTCGCAAAAAAATGCGGGCCAAAGGGGGGCCTGGGCCCCGGGCCCCTCCTTTGGCTGCGCCCGTGCCTCATGTAACAGAGGAAAACCCCCGATACAGCCATGACAGGGACCATCGGACACCTTCAGAGGGCCCATGACATTGCACAAGGACCCTGAAATTGCCAAAACGTCTTTGCTACTACCAGAGGGACCCTGAAACGGTAAAAATGTTTTTGAGAGACGACAAGAGGGCATCTAGAACAGCAAGGAGTCCACCGGCTAGAGTGCTTGAGAGGGGTCCTTGAGACTGTTAAGTAGCCGCCTCTAGCAATAGGGGTCCCTGAGACGACCAGAGAGGTCCCTGAAACTACTAAACCTAGAGACGTCCACACAGCTATTGAAACGGCCAAAGGACCTAGAGGATTACCGGAGGTGCCTTTGCCAGCCATGGCAGAGAGAAGCTTGTAGAAGGCCCTTGTTACTGCCTGAGGGGCTCCGTAGACGGCAAAAGTCCCTCTGTGACCACAGGAGGGAACCTGAGATACATAGATAAGGCGTCTGAGACATTCCCAGGGGCACGTCAAACTGTAAAAGGGGACTGAGACCACCAGAGGGCCCTGACACGGCAGACGGCCCGAGACAACCAAGTATCCCTGTAAGTGCAAGAGGAAATCTAACCTAAGTTAGCAAAAGATGTTCCAGAAACTACCAGGGGGCAGAGGAGCTCCTGGACCAAATACAGACACATATAATAATGTGATGCGTTTGAGTTTCTTCGTCTGCTGTTCATGGGAAAAATGCAAAGTTATACCAAAAAATTTCCCCATGGACCCGAGCAGATCAACGTGTTTTTCATATCTGAACATTTTGCGTAATCATCCGCATTTAATGGCTCGGCATTTCGGCATTGGTTAGAGGTCCTTGGGAAGAGAGAGAGAGAGAGAGAGAGAGAGAGAGAGAGAGAGAGAGAGAGAGAGAGAGAGAGAGAGAGAGAGAGATGGCAGAAAGGGAAGCGACCCAGTGACAGTACGTCTGGATGAATTCTTGATTGTTTTATGGATTTTCGAGGCGGCCCCCTCCGCATCTTGAAATCGTTCCCGCGCCCTGGGCCTGCCTGTGCATTAAATCCCCGTTCGCTTGAGTGATGTGGCTGTTTCTTTGGTTTTCGCATGCGGTTTTGGCATTGTCATATAATGTCGGTATAGTGTAGTTTGTTGAGCTACGAACACCTTCATTGTGATCAGCATAGGTCTCTATGTTGGAATAGTGACCACGTGAGGTGAAATGGCTAGCAGGTCTACCGAAGACGACTTCGACGCCGGATCGTACGCGTTGACGGTCACGATTGAGATATGCTGTTTTGGTGTGTCAGGAATATGAAGGCTGCGTCTAAGCGGTGATTCAGCAGCTCTATATCATCGAAATGCGCAAGCATTTCGTCTCCCGAAATGCCCATAAGCGTAATATGAAATTGTGCAACAACCGCAGACCTTGTCGAACGTCCCTGGTCACCAAGTGTGTATGCAAATCGTGTGTGTGTATGTGTGTGTGTGTGTTTGTGCGTATGTGCGTGTGTGCGTGTGCGTGCGTGCGTGCGTGCGTGCGTGCGTGTGTGTACATGTCAATAAATTTCGATTTCAAGCATCCGTATCAATTATTATTGCAATTATTACAATATTTAGCATCAAGAGCAAAGTATTTTCATTCTGGAGGTGACCCAGAGAAAATAACTGTTTGATCTCTCATTAGCTGACGTATATACCAGGATACCTAAGATATCTGTGCTCCAAATTCACAGTTGCTCAGTTCTGAGTAACACCGTGACGTTAGTCTGCATTCAGACGACATCCTGGAATAAATTTAATTACCAGACAAATGGAGTTGGATCAGAAGGAGGTCCAAAGAGAAGGCGTGGCTGTTCTGCAACTTGTAAGGACACTTTCGGATGAGCTCTTCGAGAATAATGGGCAGATCAAGCATGCAAACAGTGCACAAATGGTTGCACTCCGCAGAAGCATATCTCGTGTTCTTTGCTTCATGTGACGATTGATGACCATTCCATTCAAAACGCACCACCACCAATGCCAAGACATTACTTGTATGAGGTATGCAAAACATATATGGGCCGCCGGATGCTCCCGTCTGCTGCGGGACGGCCCCGCTGCCGCCCGCCGCCCCGACGCTGGCGCTCCGGGCGCAGCCGATCGCTACTCCGCGACCCGCCTCGCCCCCTGCCCGCGCTCCTGGCCCCGCCGGAGCGCCGCGGGGGGAGGGGGACGGCACCTCTCCACGCTGTCGAGGGTCCGCCGCCGCCTGGCGTTGCTGGCGGTGCTGGTGGCCGCCGTCAGCGCCTTGTTCGCGGGGTCCGGTCTCCGGCGCCTCGCGCTGCGGTCACCGGATCGCCGGACGCCGGCCCCGGCCCCCGCCGCCGCCACCGCGCGGTGAGCGGAGACCCGCGAACAACTCTCGAAATGTGCGAGCGCCACGCGTCGGAGGCCCCGGCGGCCGTCCTGAGCCGCCGGCAGGCCGAGTTGCGACCGGGGGGCGGCGTGGTGCCGTGCAAGCGCC
Source organism: Capitulum mitella (assembly GCA_030062745.1). Classification (NCBI taxonomy): domain Eukaryota; kingdom Metazoa; phylum Arthropoda; class Thecostraca; order Pollicipedomorpha; family Pollicipedidae; genus Capitulum; species Capitulum mitella. Next base: position 25,734,114 of record CP099850.1, on the reverse strand, counting down.
GGCCCTCGTTATCCCACCGTGAGCCGAGCGTGCACGTGCTGGGCCGCGCCGCGCGCGCCCCCGATCACCTTACGCCGGTGTTGACGCAACCGCCGCGGTCCACGGGCCCTGCGTCCCTGGCCGCGGCCGCCGCGGGGATGCGCCTCGCGCCGCCGGCCGTCGCCCCCCTTGCCCAACCTGCGGTGCGCCTGGCCGCGGCCGCGGCGGCCCGGGCCTCGGTGGGCCTGACCGCCCAATGCGAGCACATGTTGTCCATGTTTGTAATACATATGTGCGCCCCGGCGTCTGGCATCGAGACATCCGAGCGGCCGAAGCAAGCCGCCCGGACCAGTACGGGATGGCCGGGTCGGTCCACCTCTTCAGGTGATCCACCCACTGTTTGACGGCCTTTCCGCGCTTGCCTTGGAGAGCGCTTGCCGGGCCGCCCCTTGGCCCCACCCCTCCTCGAGAATGCCGAGGCCCTCTTCCTGTCCCGGCCTCTCCGTTGATGCTGCTGGCGCGGGTCCCACCGTGCCCAGGTGATCGCTCCTCCCCGCAGCCCTCCTTCATTCGTTGTGTTTTGCTTTTCGTTTTGCGGCGGGCCGCGCCCACGGGCCGGCCCGCCGCGGAAACAGTCGAGACGCCCAGCGTATTGACGTCTCGCGTAGGGATGTGTATTGTCTATTTGTCACTCTGTACCGTTGGAAACATCATCTTTTTGAATAAACATATCTGTTCTTATCAGCTTAATATGCCTGATACGACCCCTACATGGGGACCAGAAAATTAAACTGACTTTTGAACATTGGCGTGCTTCCTGGAGCTTGCTCCTGCCTTGCCGCGGGTTGGCCTGGCATTGCACTACAGCCAGGATCGGCCCACTCTGAATGTCATGTCGGAAAAATGTACTTATAGATACTTTGCCGTTTGAAGCGGTGCATGGGCACCGGCAACAGCTCTCGCCGTTGGTCGAACCAGTGTCGATATTTATCGATTCTGGTCTCTGTGTTCACCCACTGCGCGTCGGGTACCGACAGCGCGCCTAAGAACAGAGCCACAATGAATTGAAATCGATATGTAGACGTACGTAAGTAGATCCGATGCATCAACGTCAGACGGGCGCCGACAAACAGACAAACACAGCGGCCACTCAGGTGCGTCATAGACGAGCCCAGCAGGCGAATGCAGCAATACTGCACACGCAGTACAGCATAACGTGCATGCAGCACAGAGGCAGAAAGAGCGCAAAAAAAGAAACGCCTTCTTCTGGCGTTCGCGAGGCATGGCAGGCAAATGCAGCAACACTGATGCCACAATACACGCAGTGCTCCGGCCCAGCGGCGCCTCCTGTCGGCGGACTGGCGAGCCGGCCGAAAGTCGACCGTGCCGGCGCCACGACTGGCCGCCGCTCGCCGTGTGCCGGCCACCCACCAGCCGATCGGGCCCTGGCGCGCCAGCCGCCGGCCGCGGCGCACAGCGGCCGGCCGCCGAGGCATGCCGTGTCGCGGATTGCGTCGGCGCCGCAACCGGCCATGGCGCACACCACCAGGGACCAAATCTCTGCGCGAGCACCGAGCCCGGCGCCGCGCGCCTCGGCCGCCGCAGGCCCGGTGCCGGCATGCCTTTTGCGGCATGCTGCGGCCGTGCATGACACCAGATGCGTCCTTCATCGGATGTTGTTTGTCGCTCTGTTCTGCCTATGTTATGTCAGGTGGTCATGGGCGCGTCCAGGGAATATCGTGCGTTGCGGAATGCGTCCGTTATCGCATTCTGAGCCCACTACCAGATGTGCCATGTCCCAGTCCCTTCGTCGCAACGACGGGATTCGCCAGCGGGAGGCGGGGACCAGGGGACCACGTCCCCTGGTCCCCGCCCCCATCCCGTTTCCTGGCGACAGTTGGCGGCTGGCGACGTTAACCCGTCCCCGACTGGGGGGGCAGTTAACTGCCCCCTGAGGTTTTTCTGGGTTTGCGAGAGAACGAACAAACACAGACTCACGAAACTTTGTGTACCTTTTGCTTCACCAATTTTACATATCGTGTCAAAGTTTTGACCTCAGGTCAGGTCAGGTGCCTCACCTAGGTCAGGTCAAACAGACTTATTTCCAAAAAAGTTTAGCGCCCTCTAACTTTTTCGCAAAACAAGATATCTCAACAATACTTTCAGGAGATTAGTGATCGTGATAGATGCAACAAATCTGCCATCTCAGATTTTTTGGAATTTCCAGGCCACTGACCTAAGGTCAAGTGCATTTTTGAGACATATCGCCGTTTTTCCGGAAATTCACGGAATATTTCATAACATTTTTAGTGTGGAGTCAAGTAGACATCTAGTTACCGTCGTTGGGCAAAGTATCAACGACTCCCAGGCATTGGCCTGAGGTCAGGTCACGAATAACTGCAGTGAACCAAAATGTACCACCGTCAAAATCGACGATGAATTACTCAGAATGGGTAGAAAATGGCAGAACTAGCTTGCACTGACGTAAGTAATACCAGGAACCACAAAAAGTTTGAAAAAATTGCATATTTTGGAAATGAACAGGCTCTCGCGAATAAAGCTCCGCCAATTCTGTAGATTGGTAACTAATGAATTTTTCCCAAATTTAAGCATGAAAAACCATCACAAGAATCACTAAAATGAATGAAATATACATAGATGGGCTTTTTTCGCGAAATTAAAGGAACGCTAACATTAGTTCCCGTCAATTGGGCACCGCATACGGCAGCGGCGCACACCGACAGCTGGCGGGAGAATCGCCGTGTCTTTAACTCAACGTTTCGGCGTATATATTGAACAAATCTGGGAAAATGAGACGTGTATCGGCATCCGCGGACTTTTACTTGTGCGCTGGTGCCTTTACCCATGCGTTATTAATCACAGTACTTGAGATTCAGGCCATTTCTCGGTCTCATGCAGTCGGCTATGAGAAAACATATATAGGGCGTAAATTGCTTACATATTATTTAAAACTAAACAATGAGACCAATTTCGAGCTCTACTCGTCACAAGCTTTCCAACGGTATGCTTATTTTTATTGTGGGACCAACCGTTCTTGAGTTAGAGGGGGGGCGGCCAACTGTCCCCGCCGTCGCCGATGTTCGAAACGGACCGACGTCGTGAGCGTGAAATCGTGCTCACGCTCAAAAATCAAACGTGCTCATAAAAAAACGGTCGTGAGCGGATAAAAAAACTCACATTTTGGGGATGTTAGGCTGTTGGGCTCAGTAGGGCCATTGGTTCACCCCCCCATCATTTACACAAAACGACACCCCTGACCTCGTGTCACGCAACTGCATCTCCCGTTATGCTGCGCACCGAGTAGAAAAACGCAAGCATGTTTGGGTGCATGACGAGAGCAACTACGCCGGACGAACCTGGCCGTTTCAGTAAATATGCCATTACATGAAGTTAACCCGGCCCCGACTGGGGAGGCAGTTGACCGCCCTCCCCCCCTGAGGTTTTTCTGGGATTGCGAGAAAACGAACAAACACAGCGCCACGAAACTTCGTGTACCTTTTGCTTCATTATTTTTACATCTTGTGCCAAAATTTTGACATCAGGTCAGGTCAGGTCAAACAGACCTATGTGCAAAAAAGTTCAGCACCCTGAAACTTTTTCGCAAAACAAGATACCTCAATAATACTTTCAGGGATTAGTGATCGTGGTAGATGCAATTTTAAGACATGTCGTTTTTTCGGAAATCCACGGAATATTTCACAACATTTTTAGTGTGGAGTCAAGCAGACATCTAGTTACCGTCATTGGGCAAAGTATTAATGACTTTCAGCCACTGACCTGAGGTCAGGTCACGAATAACTGTAGTAAGCCAAAATGTTCCACCGTCAAAATCGACGATGAATTACTCAGAATGGGTAGAAAATGGCAGAACTAGCTTGCACAGACGTATGTAATACCAGGAACCTGGAAAAGTTTGAAAGAAATAGCATGTTTTGGAAATAAACAGGCTCTCGCGGATAAAGCTTCGGTGAATTGTAAAAATTGGTAACAAATGAATTTTTCCAAAATTTAAGCATGAAAAACCATGACAAGAACCACTACGATCGATAAAATTTACATGGATAGATTTTTTCGCGGAAATAAAGTAACGCTAAAATTAGTTCCCGTCAATTCCTTACTGCATACGGCTGCGGCGCACGCCGACAGCCGGCGCGAGAATTGCCGTGTCTAACTCGACGTTTTGTCGTACATATTGAACAAATCTGGGAAATTAGATGTGTATCGGCATTTGCGGACCTTTACTTGTGCACTGGTGCCTTTACCTATGCGTTATTAGTCACAGTCCTTGAGATTCAGGCCATTTCTCGGTCTCATGCAATCGGCTATGAGAAAACATATATAGGGCGTAAATTGCTTACATATTATCTAAAACTAAAAATGAGACCAGTTTCCAGCTCTACTCATCACAAGCTTCCAACGGTATGCTTATTTTTATCGTGCGACCAACCGTTCGCGAGTTAGGGGGGGGGGGCGGTTAACTGCCTCCCCCCCCCCATGATGGTATCCGACCGACGGTCATGCACGGGTTAAAATGCGGCTTTCTCTACGCACTTGCGAAGGTACGAATTGTTTAAGAGATGAGGGTGCGTCCCGACTGTGTCGGTCACGTGCACGCACGTATTTCTCCCAGGAAAATCGCGCCAGAATGCAGTAGTCAACAGCGCGCCCGCGGTTGTGAAATAACTTGCTAACGTTGTCCAGGTTCGGACCGGCCCCCCGTGGTGTGGAGAAGGGGACGCAGAGACAGGTGGCTGTGTGTGTCGGCCGGCGACTCCACGCTGTCTACGGAGACCGCGCTGCACGTCATAAACAGCTTCCGGTGGGACAAGTCATCGTCCATGAGCTCATCGGTCAGGGCCATGCAACGCTCCAATTCATTCCGTCGGTTGTCACTCGGGGAGGGTCGTGCTTCGTTAAGATGTAGCCAGTATTTTACATATGACACGTTATCATATTCTGTGTGCTTTACATTGGGATGCAGGATAACATTTCAGGTGGCAATACTGCCCATTAATGGGTAGGACACAGTACAAAAAAGTATAAATGAATAAACTGGCAATTTGAGGGACTGCAATCAGTAGACTAGACAGAAGGCTAGACAAGACACTAGACTAGAGAGTAGGCCAGATTGGTTAGGTTGGTTATTGGGGCTTAGGGGCGTACCGACCAAGATACCTTTACTTACAAGATACCTTTACTTGCGTACCGACTACAAGGTCATTCGGCGCCCATAAGTTGTTTAAGTAGCTCCATTAACAAGAGTCACGACGATTAACATATTCCAACGGCGTAATATAGCGCAGTTATGTTAAGACAAAACAGTTGCCTACAACAGCATACACAAAAGGCAACACATGTGACTAGTAGGGTGCAAACACCGCAGAAAAACCGACATGCGATAAAAACCGGAACAACTGTCCCGTCTCGATAAAAGGGGACTCATCGCCGAGCAAATCCAGCAAAGTGCGAGGAATCGCACTGCGCCCAAGATGCCGCAAACGCTCTGAAATCAAACCATTGTATGTGACAGGGCCTATTTTAAGGAAAAAATGACTGCGGGGGCAATTCTGCGAACGAGACGCATTGGCTGAGACCACCCTCCCCCCCGGGCATTTGTGTTCTTATTGAATTTCGTCCACTTCATATATATATATATATATATATATATATATATATATATATATTGGTAAGGAAAGGACACACACACACACACACATATATATATATATATATATATAAATGCTTTCCTAAGGAAGGCATATATATATATATATATATATATATATATATATATATATAAGGGCGAGTTACGATGAACACTTCCACAGCGCTGTCATTAACTGATGTCTTTTGGAGGAAATCATGTGTGCAAAATATGGCCTTGGTCCAGCACTCTTAAGCACTTTCACACGAAGACTGTGTGTCGTTTGTGCTGGATTTTATTTTACTTCGATGAAATTCGCGCCGGCTTTTGTGCATTTCGAGCCCATTAAATTCAAAGAACACCATTTCATTTATCCCCAAGAACTCATTCTCCATGGACTTGTGATCCCTGGGAGATTCACTCAGGGAGAGATGTGTCTGAAATGCCCCCAAACGCGTTTTGTGCTTCAGTTTTTTAAACCAAGCGCACGACATGCATAAAATGCACATCATAGTACTCCTTTTGACACAATGGATCGAAAGACACTTCGCATTCTGTCTCAGGTCATAGGTCACTGGCCCTGCCGGCAGCAGTGTGGCCTAGGTGGGAATGATACTTCAGTCCTCTTAGTGGTCTCGGGGTTCTGGCGACGATGCTATTCGACGACTTGCAGCAGGTATTGCTTTTGCCCTTCATTCTTCGTCAGTACCTTGTTGTATACTTGGATAAGAGCCACAGCTCGTTCGGCGAAGTCGCTAACTACCGTGATCCCGCACAGGACTTCCTTAGTGTTCGTGAAGCCAGGTGCTGTCTCCCAATCAGCGGGATCGGCGGCATGGAAGTCCATGTTGATGCCGTAGGCTTCCAGGTTGCCCACCGACTTTGCGGTAATGAAGTCGACGATGATCTTCCTGGGACGAGAACCTCCTTTTCTGCGAGATCCACCTGCGCTCGCTGGGAGGACTCTCCGATCCCTGTTCCTGGAGTGCCGCGATCATCCTCGTCTTCATCTCGCACGGCACGCCCTCGTCGAAGAACGACACACCAGCCAGTTCTTCGCTGGGGCACCATAATAGGTGATTGTTATAATAAATCATATGTCGACTATGTCATAATAGATAATAGGTGATCGGCAAACTCCTTGGAGATCCCCTACGAAAATTCAGCATTCACATCAGGCTTTGCAGAACGGCCAGGTCGTGCACGGAAGCGATGACCGCCGATGAAGAGCAGAACCATGCACTGACGTACAAAACAACCATGAAAGAGACGAAGCGCTTGAGTGCTCCCAATTCACTGAGAGTCACGGAGAACTGATGGCAAAGCAAGAAGATCTTGATCCCGCAGATTATGCGCCCCATCCATCTGGCGCGATGGAACTATCTATCTGGCACGTTGGAGAGCACCTGGCTGGGGAACTTGATTTCCCGTGGAGGCTCTTGACCAAAGGGGATAATCGAGACCTCAAAGAACCAACGATAATCATCGCTAGGTTGGATTTCGGCGAGCTTCTCACGGCAGAAGGCGACGAAACGATCAATGGAAGAGAAAAACGTCTCGGCCACTGCTGGCTCCAGGTCTTCATACACCATAGGTTCAAACTTGTTCCAATCAATGAGCCTCCATCTCTTCTTGAAGCTCTTGAACAAGGAGATCGCGGTCCCGAGGACGGACCGAAGCGCGTGGAGAAGGCCGCGTCTGCCACCAGTTCGACGATATGGTGACGACAAGCAAAGTGAATTGGCCGTCACTCAAGCTTCTGCTGAAGAAGCGTGTTTGCTCCCACAACTTTTCCAGTATTGCTGGAGATGGTGTCGAAGCTCATGCCGACGACGTTGTCCGAAACCTCCCAGTCTTCCAGACAAAGCGCGACAACGTCGGCTGGCGTTGCTCCGGCTCTACTTGCAACTTCCAAATACCGAAGAGCTTGGCGGCACTTTTTGGACCGGTTACAATGACAGAGTCGATCCACCTTTTCCTTTCCATCGTCAGTAACAGTTTGCCGTCCCAGTGGACCACCAGGTTGGGTGACGCGGAGAAGAAATGCTAGATTTCGTCCGCAATGGCTTTCCTCTGCGATCTACGTGCGCGCCTGCCCGAGCTTCTGTGATCGCCAGTTCAGAGGAGTCGTGGCCGAGGACCGAAGCCGTCGCCGAAAGGAAGTGAATTGCAGAGCGATCATTGAGCTTGGTCCGATCGAGGGCTGCTGCCTGATCAGGAGTGGCGATGTTCTTGGCTCTCCTGCAGGGCCGCTTCGAAGGCATGGCCAGGGGCTGCGGGTCATCCTGATCTGTCAGTTGTGTGTTGTCGGTAGGCGAGTATTCCAGCTGGGCAGTTGCCTCATGTTCGGTCTGCTGTTTAATCTAACGGCGGGCCCTTTAAAGCTTCGGCCTTCTGTTGTTGAAGAGCTCGTTCCTCCTTCTCAGAAGGGAACTTATCGAATATCACCATGACGCCTCGCCGACCTGGCTCCCTTTGGGCCTAGACAATGTCTTTATCCTCTTGGTTTTGATGATCTTAATGGTGCCGACAAGGGCAAGGTCAAAAAGATTGCTAAGGTTGTCCCTAAATCTATTCTTCTTGTCAATTTCCGGGGTGAACCTCCGGAATTTGCCTTTGGTACTGGTCAAGCTTCCTGTTGCGCTTCTTTATCACGTTCCGCTCCGGTGCAGTGAGAATACGGGCTTTGTTCCACACCTTCATCATTTCGCGGACGATCTGTGTTTTGACCTACCTCTGCCTATCCACACGGTGGGACTAAAAATACTGCTGCAGCACTTCTCCCCGGGAAGGCAGTTCTGAGCACCGGTGAACCAAAATTCGGCTTTTTTCTCGTGGTGCAGCCATAGTGGCACAGACTTCCGTTATAAGAGATACTTTCTGCATTGACGCAGGTGGTCCTTAAATATCCTGACGTCTAAGAACGCGCGGGAAATTGCCAGACCAGCACTGTGGGTTATCGTGGCATGGCAAGGCGTGGTACTTCAAATATAAAAGTCACAGTCTGCAAACGATGGCCAGAATATTGGCGAGATGTTGCGGCAGCTACGATTCTTCCCTAAATGAGACAGTAGCTTGCCTGTCCGGGATAGTTTCTGTTGATCTAATCTATCCCCAAAATACATTTTCTCACCGGATTTTGGCCATATGTTTTTCAACACTGCGCAGAAGTGTAAAAGCTGCCCCAACACAGGTAGAACAAACTTCTCCATTTCCAGGTTATCGGCCCCAAATAACGTCACCTCAGATTGAAATATTCGCCTTAGGCCCGCCTCAGTGAGATATCATCAACATTCGTCATTATCTGCAGTCTGGGCCATGCCATGTTCGTTAAGCAGATGACGCAGGCTCATCGAAAGCTCAAACCCATGCACTAGGAGCTGCAAGAGTGACGGTTTTAATGTATGACTGATTAATTTTCCGTTTTCCTCGCGTAAAACTTGGGTTTAGCCGCCTAGTTCAATGCAGTTCTACCAATCAGGTACTGGGATTTTAGCAGGGTTTTCGGACCAGGATGATTGGTGATGACTACAGCACTGCTGGACTGTTACCGCATTCATATAAACCTTATCTCACCATAGCGAAACCGCCCTGCGCACCAGCTCGCCCTTCAGTTTTCTTGCGCTTGAACACATCAAACATGGTTATCATCATTTTTAACGTGCTTACGATGCAATGAAACGCCTTGGCCGCCCACCAGACAATCGCGGCATCGGGTGCCAGCGTACTAATTACGAAACACGCTCGCCAGCGGTCACTAGGTGTGCCTGCAATACGTATTATAAAGTGATACTTCTAAGTGTGCTCCCACATTACTCAGTGATTCAACACATCATTCGTTGATAAGATGCTGCTTTGCGAGCGCAGCGCTTTATGGAATACCTTCCTGGGTACGCTAGTACACCTGGCTGTTTTTTCTTTGCATGGGCAAAGAACCTTGACTGGGGGGCAAAGTGTCCGATTGGGGGGGCATTTGCCCCCCAGTTAACATGTTAAAATAGGCCCTGGTATGTGATCAGCACATGGTGCACAGTGGGGGGCTATCTGCAGCGGGGGCACATCCCTCTCTCTTCGCCCTTCAAGAGATGGTGATGCGTTTAAGGCTCACAATCGCGTCGATCGCTTTGTGATTTATCACTGAAGATACTTTCAGTTTGAGTTGATTTTGAGGACAGGAGCGCGGGTGCCAATTGTACTTACTTTAAGCCGAAAAACAAAATCGCCTTGGTGCTCTGCAGCTGCCAGAACTCGCGTAGGGATTTTTGTTTCTGCGTTAAAAAGTTTGTGGTTTGCGTGAGGCTGGCTGATTTGTTTGTGATTAAATATCCTTAAAATAACAAAGTTGGTCATTGTAATAATAATAATAGTAATAATAATAATAATAATAATAATAAGCAACAATAATAGTGATAATCATAATAAATATATATTACAAATATGGAAATGTGGAGTTGCAATTCGAAAAAAAAGATGAAGAAAATAATTAAAAACCAGTGAAATAAAATATCTCAAAAAGAAATCACGGAACAAAACTGGAAAATGTAAGGAAGCGAAATAAAACAATAAATAAAAATTTACCCTAACCTAGTAACCTAACCCAACCTAACTTAACCTAACCTAACCTAACCTAACCTACCCTAACCTAACCTAACCCAACCTAACCTAACCTAACCCAAACCTAACCTAACTAACCTAAAAACTGAATGAAGGAAAAAGGTAACAGCACGTTTTTGGCTTCTGCTAGTCATGTTATGCCAAACAAGCACAAGTCGTATTACAATGTTTGTATGTTAGGCGGTGCCAGGGACATGAAGAAGGGGGAACTGTCATGGTCACATGCTGCTCAAACCAACTTGTGACCTTTGACCTTAAATGACTTCTAGTTGCCTTGGAGTCACTTGGAATGATCTCGTGAGCATTTAATATTATCTGTAAACGTTCTGAATCATTTGAATTCACTCTCTTAAAAAAACATTTTACGGCTTTTGTGATACAGGGCACGTGTACTGACATTTTAGGTCATTGTTCCGTAACCCGATCTAATATCCAGCTGAAACGTGATACACAAGTAGAGGGCACCCTTCTACGTCATATATATTCTGAGTTGGGCATTTCAAAAAATAGTGCCGAAATTATCATCATAAAACCAAATTTTGGCTTTTGACCTTGACCTGACCTTGGAAAGTGACCTCAGATAAACGAAATTGTATTCGCACGTCGCCCAACTATTTAGCTATACATTCATATCAAGTTTTAAGTTCTATCTTAAAAACGCTATCTCTGGCAATCATTTTCCTTTCACTCTCAACAGGGCTAAAATTGGCCTGAGGTGCCTCCCAAAATCGTCGCCTGACTCCGCCCCTGAGTAAAACAGGATTTCTAAATTTTGTCTCAGTACGAAGATGGAATAGCCGGAAAAGTCACCAAGTTTCTTGAAGCTGTGTCACAAACCCTGGAATTGGCAAGCAAAAAAACCCGAGGGGTGCGGATTCAGCCCCCCCCCCTGTCGGGAATAGGGTTAAATGTTTGCTGACCTCGGCACCAGTGGTAGCGCCGCCCCAGTTTGGCACTGACGCAGAACCGTCCATCCTCGACACGGACGCGTCTGACCACGCAGTGGGAGCCTGCCTTCTCCAGATGCAGGAGGGCGCCGAGCGTGTGATGGCGTATGACAGCACAACGCTGACTAAAAGCCAACGAAACTACTCGGTGGCTAAAAAAGAGCTGCTGGCCGCAGTCACGGGCATCATGCACTTTCGACATTTTCTGCTTGGTCGTGTATTTGTGTTGCGCGCAAACCACAGCAGTCTCCAATGTCTGCTAAACTTCCGCGACCCTCAGGGAATGCTGACAAGGTGGCTGGAAACACTGGGCAACTTTCAGTTTACGGAGCAGCACCGCTCAGGTCTGGCACATGGGAATGCTGACGGGATGTCGCGCATTCCACCCCGGACCCAAGAGATCGCCTGTCAGATAGCGGCACAGTCCTGCGTATGGAGCATATGCCGACCGAGCCGCCGCTGTCCGCGGCTGGTTCACTGGCCAACGGCGCCGGTTCCGCGGCCGAGCACCGTCTGCCCACGCCAACCGCAGCCGGCCTCTTGGCCAGTGACCCGGACAACTTCACGGACAGGGCATTTATCGCGGCTGAGTCTCAACCGCTCAGACAGCATATGCGTGGCGCTGCGATCGGGGCTCACTGTCCCCCATACAAGCCCCGCCCCCTCAGGGCGGCTCGGCCGGCGGCGCGGGCAGCGCTGCAGTCAGCGCGATCGCCGCCGCCACTGGAGGAAATCCCGGCCGATCGGCCGGCGCGCCGTTCCGCACGATCACGGCGGCCGGTCCTCGGCCGCCAGAGCCGCCTTCGGCTGCAGCTGCCACCGTCGCTGGTGCGACAGGCGGCGGCGCCGCCGCGGGGGCAGCGACTGAACCGGGACCGCGTTGCTCCAGTGTGGCGACTTGGCCCACGTCATTCTTACGGAAGGAGCAAAGGAAGGATCCCTCTGTGGCTACGGCTATTCAGTGGGTCCAAGATGATGCCAAATCACAACGGGCTCCAACTAACTCCAGAGAACGGTCTTTCTGGAAACAGTTTGACCGTCCCAGGATCGCTGACGGCCTGATTTGTCGTGCAGTAAGAACTGGAGTTCGAAATACCACCAAATTCCAAATAATCTTACCCACTCAGTTGGTCAAGGGGGTTCTCGAGTCGATGCACGCGGGACCCACTGGAGGCCATTTCAGTGCCCGGAAACTGACTAAAGCGATCCAAAAACGGTTCTGGGCTCCCGGTCTGGGCACCGCCGCCACACAGTTCTGCACGGCGTGCGAAAGGTGCGCCACCAGAAACACATCAACGCCAAAGCCACGAGCGCCTATGGGAAACCTCATGGCAACGGCGCCGCTGGAAACCTCATGGGAAACCTCATGGCAAAGCCGCCATTGACCTCCTCACACATCTCCCGGAGACAACGCGCGGCCACCAACACCTTTTAGTAGTCGTGGACCATTTCACTAAATGGGTAGAGGTGTACCTTCTGAAAACCCAGGATGCCACCAAGGTGGCGACCGTTTTAAAGAATGATTTCATTTCAGGAATCGGTTTGCCGCAATCTTTCCACTCCGATCAAAGAGCCAGTTTCTGTGGCGCCGAGTTCAAAGAAATGTGCCGTCTCTTGGGCATAACGAAAACACAGACGTCGCCCGAGTGGCCCTCCGGCAATGGTGCGTGCGAGCGGGTCAACCGCGTAATTCTGGATATGCTGGCGCGCTATCTGGATCAAAACAACCACGCCTCATGGGATCAGCACCTGCCGCTGCTGCTCCTGGGGTATCGGTCCCAGGTGCACGACACCACCGGCTACAGCCCGCACCTGCTCATGATGGGATGGGGCCGCGCCTGCCAGCGGAGGCCGGCATAGGAGTCCCGGTAAACCCTGGGCAAGGCCACTCGACGTTGGCAGCGAATGTAGATCATCTCCGTGAAGGCCTACAGACAGCCTGCAGTTTTGCTCGCCGCCAGACAGAGCAGGCAACCATCGCCAATCGAGATATTTACGGCCGGAAACTAAACTCCTTCCATTATCAACCTGGCGAGACCGTTTACCTTTTCCGCAAAGTGCCCGCGAAGGACCAGTATCATAAGTTTGTCCGGCTCTGGAAACTGGTGGTTGGACAGGCTCAAACCAGCGACCTGAATTATCGCATCCAGCTGTGCGATGCCCGGCGGCAAAAACTGGTGGTCCACCACAACCGGCCCAGACCGCGACCCCAAGGAGACGTGAGCCAGCCCGAGGGAGTAACAACGGTCAAACCGTTGAACCGGGCGTCGGCGCCGCCGGTAACGGTCGCCCAGTCAACCCAGGCATCAGTTCAAGTGACGGCCGCATCGTCAAGCCAAATTAGACAGGACGCACAGGCTGCGGTAACAAACCCACAAACCCACAAGCTCTTGTCGGTAACGCTAACACAACAGGCCGACGAGCAGCCGCCGGTAGCGGTGATCCCCGGGCCGTCGCAGGCAGACGCCCAGGAAAGTCACATATCCTCTGAGCCCGCTGTTGCGCCGTAGGTGGCACCTCCGCCTCCAAGGGAGGCGTATCATACTCCAGCTTCTAACCCGCTTGCGCGCAAATCGCGACTCCCGGTCCCAACGGCGCGCCCGTCGCCGAACCGTAATCCAGCGCGCCGCACTCCGCGGGTTCGACGGACTCCGGAGTGGCACAGTCCGTAATGTATATGTTTTGCATGTACCCGGCGTTTTTCTAAACCTGTCACTGTTTGTTGACAAAAGGTGTAGTGCTAAGTTCTGTGTTAGCGTTCGACGGACTCCGGAGTGGCACAGTCCGTAATGTATATCTTTTGCATGTATCCGGCGTTTTTCTAAACCTGTCACTGTTTGTTGACAAAAGGTGTAGTGCTAAGTTCCGTGCTAGCGTTAGACGGGCTTCGGAGCGGTACGGTCAGTAATGTTGTGCGTCTATCTGCGCGTTTGTCGGAGCCGTGTCACTGTTTTGTTGAAAACGGTGTGGTGTTAAGTCCTGTGATAGGTGTTCTGCATATTTAGCTGTCTCATGTAAATGCTTATCAGTTATAGACATGCCACTTTTTGTAAAACGGTGTAGTGGAAAGTGTAAAACCTTACGGTACTGGCCGTGCGGCCACTCGGGCCACGCCCCATAGTTGGGTGGGCGACCCATGGGGGCGCTCGTGTGCCGCGTGTCGCTTCGCCCCTTTGTTCGTTTGTCCGCTCGGCTCCCGGAGCGCCCTGGTGCGGGGCCGGGGGCTGTGTGTAAACGGAGTCTGAGGGTGGCGCGTGGTCACGTCCGACCGAAAATACAGAACCACGTTGTGCTGCTAAGTGTGCTTCGCCCGGAACGACGGCTGCGGAGTGCAAGGCGATCAAGGAGCACGCTACATATCCACATCTGCGAACATTGGCGCGCCCAGGGGGAGGGCGCCTCTGGGATCAGAGGATCAGAAACCCTCTGGGACGAAAGCTGTTTAAAAAATCGACCCTGCGCACTAAATCAATTGAGAGCTTCGGGCTCGACCAACAGCGTAGAAAAAAATATTGGGTGTGCCACTGCATCGAACTGGCCCATCTGGGTCTCATATGGGGTCAAGACACCAGCCCACCGGCATCCCATGTCGACATGAGCCGAGCTGGCCCACATGTAGCCCATATGGAACCCACATTTGCATTTATTCCTTTTTAGTATTCGTGAATAATAATCGGGTATTACGCAACGAGGGAGCACAAATCGGAAATATTCGAGGCGTATTAAAAGAATGATAGCGTATGGACAACCTACCTGGGTCCCATATGGAGCCCAGATACAAGCCCACCTGCGCCCCATGTTGGCATGAGCCCAGCTGGCCCACATGTAGGCCATATGGAGCCCACATTGGTATTCATTTCATTTTTGGTATTGTGAAGATTATTTGCGTAGTACGCAACCAGGAAACACAAATCGCAGATATTCCAGGCAACATATGGGTAGTATCAAAAGAACATGACAACATATGGGTACCCCATCTGGGTCCCATATGTAGCCCAGATACCAGCCGACCTTCAGCCCATGCCCACATAAACCCACTTGCCCCACATGTAGCCCACATGGGTCCCATTTGGGACTGCTGGCTGGGTATGGCTTCGCCATCGATCCACAGGTGAAGGTTATGTGGGCCTGGAGCGCTAGCGTATGCGACCACTGCGGATTTTTTCAGCGGACAGGGAGAAGCCCCATTTTCTACACCACTTTGCAATGCAGTCTGGTCCTGATTGTGAGGTGTTTTCGGCTTTTAACAGTGGTTAGTGGCCTAAATGTCCACGTCGTCCGCAAAAAGTGAATATTGTAGTGTTTTGTAGTGGAAGTCGTCAAACATGTCGTCGATCATGATGAGAAAGAGGGTTGGTGAAATGTGGTAGGCCCTGATCTTGTGCTCCATTGCCGGAGGTGGTATTGCCGCATTTGACCTTTACTGTTCTATCCCGAAGGAAGTTCAGTAGAAAGTGTGCTAGGTGTTCGCGTAAACCTAGCTTGTAGAATTTATGTACAAGTGCTGAGTTGTGTACTCGGTCGAATGCGGCCGTGATGTCTAAGTACGCAGCCACTGTAGTGCGTTTATAGTCGAGTCCATGTTTGATGTGTACCATGCGAAGTAGAGGTGTTGCTCCAGTGCACAAGGTTTTATTATCTTGCAACGGCGGACATCTACTTTTGCCACTTGCGCCGCATATGCATCATCCAGTGTGTTTGCTTTATGGCGTGCGCTTCTAAAGGACGTCTTCATCAGTGTTAGGCCAGGTGGAGTAAGGGTAAGCCACTATCCCGTAGGTCATCCCCTCAACAGAGCTACTGGATCCGCCCGTTTCCCATACGACCTTTGGGAAGGATCTTTTTCCATGTGGTTTTTTGCCCATACGCTCTTGCCGATACAATCGTTTTGTTGGGATCTTAGGTTCGATGTTTCAGACGATCTCTTGCCATGCTAGCTTTTGCCTAGTTATCATGCTGGGTCAGTGTGGAAAACGAGTATTTCCCCATAATTCAATGGCCACTGTCCATTGACCATGTTGCAATGCTTTTGGCCATCTCATTCCCTGGATCATTCCAAAACTTGGTACACATCATTCTAAGGATTCTGAGTGCATACCTCTGACCCAGCCTTGCAGAACATAAGGTGGCCTGGCTGAAAATGCTGAAAAAAGCAGGCATTTTGTTAAGGTTGGAGGTGCCATGTGGACCATGCCCCCTGAGCTAAGTGGTCTGCACTACATATATAGTGGTAACATTATGTCTGTTTTGTGCCTAGAACAAGGCTGGAAAAAGGTTTTGTTTTTTGTTGTTGAAGAACACCAGAAAATGTGTGCTCCAAAAATACTTTATATTACAGAAGCTTGATCTTGTGCCTCCATCAAAAGGCTGCATTATAACCATGTTGACAAATCTCTCATTCTTCAGGCAAATGACTGTGTCCATTCAGTAAGGACTTGCATGAAGAATGCCAGCTTAAACCAATATGACTGTGTGCAAAATTTGGTAATGGTTGAGCAGGCTTCCCACTTCTCATAACTCCAAAAACCCATGTAGTTGCCAAGCCATGTTGGTGTCAAAAGATGCACAACTGAAAAATAGATCAAATGCAGGCTTGTGTGCCTTATTAATGCCACAGCTTCTCCAAAATAACCTCTTGAAATGGTCCAGTCACCGACGGCCTTCACGATTAGCACGACGGCAAAGCACAGATCATCCCCGCGAAACAGATCAACTCCAACCCACAGGGGTCGACAGTTTGCGAAGGTTTCGTGAAATATGACGTCACTGAAAGATTTACTAATATGCAGCAATCTCGAAACTCGAAATAAGGAATCTGGCGGTATTGAAACGGGACAGGTCGAGGTGGACTGGGACCGATCAAGGAGAGGCGCGAATGCCCGGGAGAGAACAGGGACAGAGAAGGATAACCGGGATTGCACATGGATATGGAATCGGACCCCGGGATGGGATAGGGAGAGAGGTCAGCACTGTATGGGGACGGCCATTGAAGGGTATTGAAACGGGACGGTGAGAAGACGCTGAGACAGGAAAGGGGCAAGCAAAGAGATGGTGGCGGGACGGGGACAGAGAGGGCCGGAAAAGGGAGGGGAGCAAGGTTTGGTAACTATGGAGAGGGATAGTAACGGGACAGGCGCAGTGATGGGGTATTGGACGAAGCCAATAACCCGGCGGTGGCTGGGATGTTTCACCACTTTCCATTGACAAGGAGGCTTAACCCGGAGCGCCCCCTCCCCATCTATCTCGAGAACCAATCGCCCGATTCGGCTGATTCAAACGGCAATCGTTAGCGCCGAACTGTGCGGTCCTGCGGTATATGCATGGTTTAATTTTGAGCCACTGCTGATGATGTCACAGGTAGGGATGCACCGGATATCTGGTCCGGCCGGATATTAGAGATTATCCGGTATCCGGCATCCGGCCGGATATTTTTGTGATCCGGCCGGATATTGCCGGATATTTAAGTTCCCGGTGTACGATCAAGACGTTGCTCTAATGTTTGTGTCCAAAACCGTTTCAGGAGAAACGTGGCTTGTTGTATTAGATTGTCGATGTAACTGGCAGTTCCAGGTCGGCCTGGAGACCTTGGAACCAATACTTTTCTGCATTGGTCCGGGAGGTCCCGTCCCGCCACCATCTCTCAATTTGTCCCTTTTCTGCCCCAGCGTCTTTTCACCATCCCGTTTCAATACTCTTCAATGCTCGTCCCCATACAGTCCTGATCTCTCTCCCTATCCCATCCTGGTCCGATTCCATATCCATGTGCAATCCCAGTTATCCTTCTCTGTCCCTGTTCTCTCCCGGGCACTCGCGCCTGTCCTTGATCGGTCCCAGTCCACCTCGACCTGTCCCGTTTCAATACCGCCGATTCCTTATGTCGAGTTTCGAGATTGCTGCATATTAGTAAATCTTTCAGTGACGTCATATTTCACGAAACCTTCGCAATCTGTCGACCCCTGTGAGTTGGAGTTGATCTGTTTCGCGGGGATGATCCGTGCTTTGCCGTCGTGCTAATTGTGGAGGCGGTCGGTGACTGGACCACTTCAAAAGGTTATTTTGGAGAAGCTGTGGCATTAATAAGGCACACAAGCCTGCATTTGATCTATTTTTCAATTGCGCATCTTTTGACACCAACATGGCTTGGCAACTAGGTGGGTTTTTAGAGTTATGAGAAGTGGGAAGCCTGCTCAACCAATACCCAAAATTTTATGCTCCACAACAAAAATTATACTACAGTATGAAAAACAAAAACCAGATTTGCAACCCTGGTCTGCAGTGTGAGTTTATTTACATAAGATTATGGTTTTTCCTTTAATTTTTGTCATATGTTGAAGGCATATGACATAACTTGATGTCTGGCCCCCTGAGTGAAACCCTGACTTCATGCCTGGAAAGAAATCACCAGTTGGCACAGGCATTTCATTGCAAGCTGCAACCACAAAAGGTGTGGTCTCCTGATGGTTTGCATAGAATATTTTCTTCATGTAGTCATGTTGAATTTATTTGTTGTAGTACTACCTTTTTCTATATGCTGTTTTTCCCCTTTTTCAAGAGTGCTGACAGCAATATAAATTGTTTGATATATCATACTACAAAAATATTTGGGGCTGGTTTGATTAATATGGTTCATTGGTTTATGTCAATGTGGTGACAGGAAAACCAACAAACCCTTTTTTTACTGCAAGTGACATTCCTGCCCCCTGTGTAGAACATCTTGATGATATGCAATTGCCATTTATTGAACACCCTGGAGAATACCAGAAATCATGTACTAAGGTACCTCACTGTAGTGCATTTTACAAAAGAAGAAAGGAAGTCAAAGAAGTCTGCTGACCTGAGTAAGGGCAGCACCCTCATGCATTGGAACATTGTTTTCCTCTAAAGACCATTGTCGTGACTTCACAGGACTGGACAAATTCCTGTTTGTCAGGCCAGTAGGTTAGAGAAACAAGAAGGCCAAGGGACCAGTAACCCAGGAGCCAGCAAGCATTGACCTATAGGCTGGTGGCATACATGTTTGAGAGGCCTACAAGCCAGTGAGCCATTGTTTAGTGGCCAGTAGCCCAGGGTCTACATGCCAGAGTGGCTTTTGGGTCAGGGGCTGAGGAGCCAGGGGGCCCATTGACCAGGGAAACTTGGCTCATTTATGATGAGGCTAGTCCTAACCTATAAGTCTGTAAAGAACCTGTAAATTACGGGCCCCAAGTCAAGCACGGTCTGCAGGCCATGAATCCATAAGCTTGGGGGCTTGTTGGTTGGGGCCCATGGCTAGGGACCCATAGGTCACAGGCCCACATGTGAAGGGCCTGTAAGCTCCTAGGAATCTTTGCAGGTTATAACTTCATAAGCATGTGGCCCTTAGCCCAGGAGCCCATGTACCAGAGAAGCCCATGGTCCATAGGGCTATAAGTCAGGGGGCATTGCCTAAGGACCTGTAATCCAGGGCTGAGTTTTTGATAAAGAAGCTAGCTAGGCCCATTTAAACCACAGATAATATATTTGTGAATTTATGGTAAGCCATGGTGACATCAAGCTCCTCTGAAGGCCTTTTTAATGGTGTCATAGCTTATTGTAAACTCAAAATATTTTGCCCATGGTTTGAACAGGCTGTAGCTGGGCCCTAACCAATGTTCCTGCCCTGGATTACAGATCCCTAATCTGTCAGTGGATCCTCTTGATGATGTCATGGCTCATCATAAATTAGAAAGAAAACATATTGTCTGCTGTTTCATGGCCCCCAGCTGAGCCAGTGACCCTGCCCTGGATTATTGGTCCTTAACTAATGGCTGCTAAGCCAATGGTCTTTGGCCCTTCTCTGGCATGCAGGCTCCTGGGCTACAAATAGGTGTATAGCTGATGGAGGATGGAGGGGGCAAAGGGAGCAGTCACCCCCATCCTCTTGGGGAAAGGTGAAAATGGGGGGTCCAGAAGGCACCTCCATTTTTTTCTTTTAGGACCCCCTTTCACCCCTTTGAGAGCTTACAGGATTCTCAAACATGGCTCCTGAGGCCATAGTGAGCCCTCTGTGTTGCTATAGGAGGCCCATAGGAAACTGCTTGAAACTATAGGATGCCCTCTCAGAACTGTAGGAGACCCCTTGTGCTTTAGGAGGACCCCATAAATGATAAGGTTTTTCAGGCCATAGGAAGTCATCTCAGCACTTTTTGGTGAAGGCTGAGTCCGCTTGGGGTGAGGAGGCCTCACCTGAGAAGACGTCCCAACCGTGGCCGATTCTTGGTTATGTGCCTGGCTACGGACCAATCGCTTACGGACTTCTGACCTGCGAAGGTTCCTAGGGGCTTACGGGTCCCTCATGCGTGCCGGTCCCTGGCCTATGGGCCCTTAACCACAGGCCCGAACCAACCAGCCTGCAGCTTACAGACGCCTAGCCTGCGGACCTTGGCTGACTTACCGGCCCCTGACCTACGCACTCTACGGATACGAGCTTTGCCTTGCCTTGCCTTGCCTTTCCTTGCCTGGGTCCCTGCCTGCCGGCTCCTGGTTAACGGATTCTTTGGTCCTTTTTCCGCGACCTACGGGCCCCATTTACGTACGGATCCCTCCAAAATTTCGGGAGATGATTTCAGAAAATGACTATGAAAAGCTTTGGCGTCATCAAGAGGCCCGGTACCGAAAACAGACTGGAATTTTTCAGCCCCTAAAGTCACGACGACGTCCTTTACAGAAGAAAACTGCTGTTGTGTGCAAGGCTGTTGCCTTTAATCAGGCCAGGAGACTGGACTTGATTCTTTTGTAAATGGTCCTAGTGTGAGACACCTTAGTACATGATTGCCAAGAACATCGGACTCCTTAAATCAGCTTGTTCATGACACCACTGTTACTTCATGGCTAGTCAGCTGTCCCATTTACTGCACCTGGCAAGCCAATGTGACTGCTTACATCATCGTGTGAGCACATGTCGTTGTCCAGTGGCGCTGACATAAACGAGGGAAAATGGCCGAAAATGCTTAGTCGCAACTCCTCAGTACTGTGGTCATATCTTGGTGTAGTAGCCTCTTTGCAACTTTTTACATAGTTTGCCTCTTTGTTCCTCATCGTTTGTTACCTTTGCACTAATCGAGGTCCCTGGCCTTGAACATAATTCATTAGCTTCCCCATCACTTGTTGCCTTTACACCAGTCAAGGGCCTGGGCCATCAACGTTATTCACTAGCAAGCTTTGATTGAAAATGACGGTGGTGTGATAAGCGTGGACTAAGTTGATGCCTTTTTCTTTTTCCAGGATCTGAAGACCAGGATGGCACATTGGTAATGCTGCTGTACCCCTGAGGCATCTCAAGAAAGAAGAGAATGAATTTTGGTGGTGGCATGCCATATGGCCAGTCTCAGGATATGGCGGGTAACCTGATAGGTAAGCTGTTAGTCCATTACATAATAGGAATGACAGTCGTAGTATAATACTGCGTGGCATGCTGGTAGTTGAACATGTGTCCATGGGGGCTACGCATGCAAGTGCGTAGTTCCATTTTGATCAGAGCTGTGCTCATTGAAAATCGGCAGACCACCAGGACATGATCACTGGTGAACGTTGCAGTTGTTGTCAGGCTGTGGCGTGGTGTGCCGTTCTGGCCGCGGCTCAGCTGTCACGCTGCGGCGGCTGGCTGTGGGCAGAGTACGACGGTACGGTGTACGGGATGGCGGGCGCGCCATACCGGCTGGACTCGTCCGAGTACCCGATGTTCGGCGGCGGGGCGCCGGCCGCCGACGCCGAGTACCACCAGACGGGCTCGCTGGTCGTGGACGGCGGCGACCACTTCGCCGTCACGGCCGCCGCGTTCGACCACCAGGAGGAGCTGCTCTGGATGGGCAACATGGGGGTGAGCGATGGCCGCAGCCCGACTGCTGCTGTCTCCGGAGCATCGGCTGGTGTCCGGGGTGTTATATGTGCCCGTCGTTGTTTGGCTTGTCTGATTACCTGCGTTTCAGAAAATGACTGTTTATTCGTCCAACCAGTTTCTTGTTCGCAGTCGTAAAGGTAGCGTATTTCTTTGACATCTCTTGATCTGGCTGCAGAAAATGATTGCGGCGGGGTTGCATGTATGACGTGTGTGTCGTATGGCATCTTCGCTTGTTTTGCAATGATTGCTGTTCTGGTGCTCCGCCTCGCTGCGGCTCCAGTTCCGGCTCGACACGACTCTGTGAGGCGACCGTTGCTGCCGGCAGGGTCACGTGACGTCCTACTACTCGGCCGGCCTGCAGAAGTACACGTCGTTCCAAGTGCACAGTGCGCAGGAGATCCGTCAGATCTGTCCGGCCGACAGCGTGGTGCTCTGTCTCTCGCAGACCCAGCTGCGCGGACAGATGCGCCGGGGAATCCCCGTGTTCACTCACACGTGAGTCGGCCGCCGAGGGTCGTCCTCAGCCTCGCGCTGACCGCACGCCATCAGCTTGCATCGCCGGAACCGACTGCCGGTCCGTCAGAACGGTCTGAGGGGAGCGGAAGGCTGTGCAGTGGTGGATTCATGTTGCGAACATGGGGTGCGACATGGGCTTATCTCAGAACTCTACCAATGGCGATTGGTAGGGTTTTGAGATTAGCCAGACTGCCGACATGTGATGTGTCGTCTTCGATGCTGCAAGATGAATAGAGAATGTGATTTGACCGACACGCTCGATGCAGTGAGTTCGCGATGTTGCCACGGACATGTCGGTGCGCTGTGTTGTCCGGCCACCTCCGGGTGGGCAGCTGACGCTGTCGTCACGCGGCCGGCCATCTGTCGGCTCGTGGCGGCGGCCTGAGCAGCGGCGTTATGCCGGCAGGTCGCCGTATCTGGAGGACATGCAGTGCATGCTGACCCGCGGCGGCACCTCGGTGCTGATCGGCGGACACCAGAAGCACATGATCTCGTTCGACGTCACGCGCTGCAAGGAGACCCAGGTGGTGAGTGGCCGGGTGGGTCGGGGTCGGCGCTGCCCGCGGAGACCGGACTGGCGGCCGGGTCTGGTGGGGTCCAGTGTGGCTGGCTGCCGGGGGACGGGCCCGCTCTGCCGTCAGGACGGGCTGGCGATGTAGTCAGCATTGGCAGGCTGACTACCTCGTCAGTGGCCTCGGCAGGCAGTGATCCTCCCCCCCCCCCACTAACAGGTGCAAGAGTTGTGTTTGCTTGCGTCGCCGGCTGTCATGCGAACTGTGGATGATTCACATTAATTTTCTTTTGTCATTTTACCGCCGCCTTTGTGGGCGCCGGACCCACATTTGTATTGATGGCGCGGTGGCGTTCGGAAGGCTTGTTTTCCCCATGTCGGGATGAAATCAAATTAAGTGCTCATTGTCGCTTCATAGTGACGTTGATTCATGGTCCAGCGCTGGTGTCCTGTTCTGGCCGCACACCATGCTGTGGTGTTTTTCGTGATGGTCTGTCCTGTCCTGGCGGCCCGTCAGCGGCCTGGTCCGGCCGCGCCCCAGTCCGTCCGGACAGTCGCTGTGCCGGGGTCCAGCCCCGTTCCTCTGCGGTCAGGTGGACATCGGCGCCAACGGTTGCGCGATCCTGCGCCACCACGCGCGCCTCGTGTGCTGCGGCGACACGGCCGGCAAGGTGACTTTGCGCGACCCAGCCAGCCTGCGCGCCCAGCACACGCTCGACGCCCATTCGGCCAGCCTCAACGACCTGGACGTGCACAACAACCTGCTGGTCACCTGCGGCTTCTCGCACCGGTTAGCGGGCCGGCGCGCGCGCACCGGGCGCTGCTGTCCGGAGCCGTCCCGGACTGTGTGTTGGTCTGATTCGTCCCGCTTGTGACGCACCAAAGAGAGCGTCACGAGCGTAGCCCCTTGGAATTGTTAAAGAGAGTGCTGCTGGAAGTGGTGGATATGTGAATGGCCTCATTTGTCGGTGGTGTGAGCTTAGTCGAAACGCCGACGACCACCCCTGGTTGGCAGCGAAGCGAAATTTTCCCATAGTGACAGCCAGGCAGTGTTTCGCGCGGAGGTGACGGTGAGACGTGGCTCGGCAGGGGCGGTAAGCCGGCCGTGGACCGACACCTGATGATCTACGACCTGCGGATTCTGCGAGCCATCTCCACCATCCCAGTGATGCTGGACCCGTACCTGCTGAAATTCATCCCGTCGCTGTCCAGCCGCCTGGCGGTCGTGTCACCGCTTGGACAACTGCAGATCGTCGAAACGGCGCAGATGAACCAGTCCACACTGTCGCTGTACTCGGTCAGTTAACCAGACCATACTGTCGCTGTACTCGGTCAGTTAACCAGTCCACACTGTCGCTGTACTCGGTCAGTTAACCAGTCCACACTGTCGCTGTACTCGGTCAGTTAACCAGTCCACACTGTCGCTGTACTCGGGTCAGTTAACCAGTCCACATTGTCGCTGTACTCGGTCAGTTAACCAGTCCACATTGTCGCTGTACTCGGTCAGTTAACCAGACCATACTGTCGCTGCACTGGGTCAGTTAACCAGACCATACTGTCGCTGTACTCGGTCAGTGAACTAGCCCACACTGTCGCTGTACGTGGTCAGTGAACTAGCCGACACTGTCGCTGTACTCGGTTAATGAACCGGTCCACACCGTTGCTGTATTGGGTCATTGAACCGGTCCACGCTGTCGCTGTACTCATTGAACTGGTCCGTATTGTCGCTGTACTCGACGTATTCCACAGTTACCATTTTGAACAGGAAGCGAATATGCAAACAAATTTTTATCCTCGTATTTGTCGATTTTTATTTCTTGAATTAACGTTGGAATTGTCACGGTAAAAGCGGTCCGTTGCGAACATTGAACAATGCCTGTTTAGTCTCGGGCAGGATTGCGGGATGCCGAGTGGCGGGAATGACTCGGCAATAACGGCCTCTGCGGCCCGTCTGATGTAACCCGCAGGTGGAGACCAGCGGCAACATGTGCACGGCCATGGACATATCGAGCAACTCGCAGGCCATGGCGTTCGGCGACGGCGGCGGCTGTCTTCATCTGCTGACGTTGGCCAATCAGGACTGCACCTTCAACAACTACTCCAGGGAAACAGGTGAGCGGTGGCTACAGCGCTGCGTGGCCATCTGCCAGGCAGTGTGGTGTCAGACATGTGCATTTTGTCAGGGCTGGCGCTTAGGCACTAGGTAAAAATTTGGGACAGCGTAGGTCAAGCAAAGGTTTTTATCTCACACTGACGTAATCGCGGTGCGTATGGAAGGATGGCGGTGAAGAGGGTGTGCATGACCCCGTGAATATTAAAAAATCGGTTGTCTGTAATTCTGCAGTGTATAGGCGGCCGTTAAATTGTTCCTGTGCTCCATTGCCGCCTGTTGGTGCCGCAGGCCGTGGCAGCGGTTCATGGTCAGCACTGCCGTCTCTGACTGTGGTGCCGGTCTGCTTGCCGACCCTTGCGGTCGTTGAATTGTTCCTTCTCCATTCCGGCTGTGGTGCCGCTGCCTGGCGGGTAAGTTTGTCGACCCTGATAGGCGGTCGTTGAATTGTTCCTGTCCTCCATTGCCGCCTGTTGGTGCCGCTGACCGTGGCAGGGGTTCATGGTCAGCACTGCCGTCTCTGACTGTGGTGCCGGTCTGCCCCGGCTGTTCTGCAGAGTTTGCCGACCCGATCGAGCCTCTGCCGCTGATCTCGTTCGCTGACCGGCTGACGCCGCTGGCCACTGTGCCGATGCCCATCACCAGCGAGCCGCTGCTGTCCGACTGGCCACCCCAGTGGTGCTCCAAGGTTTACAGGTGAGCACCTGGTCAGATTTCAGGTCAGGAGGAATCTGGCATTGGCCAGTACTGGCCAGAAAATAGGCTGTTAGGTCGGGCTGATAGTTATCTTAGCTATTTTCAGGACTAAATATATATCTTTTAAGTATCGAGGATGTACAAATTCGTTTCATGTGTGGTGTAGCCAAATCAGACGAAATGAATATTCAGAGGATTGCAACATTCTGTAACAACTTGTAACGCCTAGTTTCAGAGCCGTCATTAAGATATCATAAAGGTATTCTCGTTTCGAAAGTGTGTCCACGGTCACTTCCAAATTGGTTCAGCTCATTCGTTTCGGTTTAAGGGCGACTGCGGCATATTCCTCTGCTATAACATTTTGAAAACATATCTGGAATTCGACTGTTGTTGATTTTTTAGGATTGAGCGTGCTTGCCTACTTTCGGTGGTTCTGGGGATACGCGCCTTTCATTTGAGTATCGGGTCGCGGACTAATCTCGCGGATTCCCAGGAAGCCGATGAAAATTGACCCGGTCATCCTGAAGACAATGCGATTAGTCGGCACCATTGGATATGCTCCCAACCCGGGAAACAGGAAAAGGAACCAGGTAGGCTGTGAACCTAATGTTATCCCGGTTTGGCGAAACGACGACAAAGCACAGCGGTAATGTCAAATAGCGTGCTTTACACCCCGAAGAGAGGCAGATCACAGAGGTTTTGTTTTGACAGTCCTTGACACCGTATAAACTGGTCCATGAATGCAAGACAATGGCCGCCCAGCAGGCTGCTGTAGTGCGCCTCTGTCGTGTTCTGATGTGTGTCAGCCGGGAGCCGTGTCTGTGGTGGCGTGTCAGCCGGAAGCCATGTGTATGCTGTTGTGTCATCTGGTAGCCGTGTCTGCTGGTGTGTTAGCTGGCAGCCATGTCTGTGCTGGTGTGTCAGCCGGGAGCCGTGACCGTGGTGGTGTGTCAGCCGGGAGCCGTGACCGTGGTGGTGTGTCAGCCGGGAGCCGTGACCGTGGTGGTGTGTCAGCCGGGAGCCGTGACCGTGGTGGTGTGTCAGCCGGGAGCCGTGACCGTGGTGGTATGTCAACTGGGAGTCAGCTCTGTGGTGGTATGTCAACTGGGAGTCAGCTCTGTGGTTGTGTGTCAACCGTGAGCCGTCTCTGTGGTGGTGTGTTAGCCGGGAATCGTCTCTGTGGTGGTGTGTCAGCCGGAAGCTGTGACCGTGGTGGTGTGTCAGCCGGGAGCCGTGACCGTGGTGGTGTGTCAGCCGGGAGCCGTCTCTGTGGTGGTGTGTCAGCCGGGAGCCGTCTCTGTGGTGGTGTGTTAGCCGGGAGCTGTGACCGTGGTGGTGTGTCAGCCGGGAGCCGTCTCTGTGCTGGTGTGTCAGCCGGGAGCTGTGACCGTGGTGGTGTGTCGGCCGGGAGCCGTCTCTGTAGTGGTGTGTCAGCCGGGAGCCGTCTCTGTGGTGGTGTGTCAGCCGGGAGCTGTGACCGTGGTGGTGTGTCGGCCGGGAGCCGTCTCTGTAGTGGTGTGTCAGCCGGGAGCCGTGACCGTGGTGGTGTGTCGGCCGGGAGCCGTCTCTGTGGTGGTGTGTCAGCCGGGAGCTGTGACCGTGGTGGTGTGTCAGCCGGGAGCCGTCTCTGGTGGTGTGTCAGCCGGGAGCTGTGACCGTGGTGGTGTGTCAGCCGGGAGCTGTGACCGTGGTGGTGTGTCAGCCGGGAGCCGTCTCTGTGCTGGTGTGTCAGCCGGGAGCTGTGACCGTGGTGGTGTGTCGGCCGGGAGCCGTCTCTGTAGTGGTGTGTCAGCCGGGAGCCGTCTCTGTGGTGTTGTGTCATCCGGGAGCTGTGACCGTGGTGGTGTATCGGCCGGGAGCCGTCTCTGTAGTGGTGTGTCAGCCGGGAGCCGTGACCGTGGTGGTGTGTTAGCCGGGAGCCGTCTCTGTGGTGGTGTGTCGGCCGGGAGTCGTCTCTGTAGTGGTGTGTCAGCCGGGAGCCGTGACCGTGGTGGTGTGTCGGCCGGGAGCCGTCTCTGTGTTGGTGTGTCAGCCGGGAGCCGTGACCGTGGTGGTGTGTCGGCCGGGAGCCGTCTCTGGTGGTGTGTCAGCCGGAAGCTGTGACCGTGGTGGTGTGTCGGCCGGGAGCCGTCTCTGTGCTGGTGTGTCAGCCGGGAGCTGTGACCGTGGTGGTGTGTCGGCCGGGAGCCGTCTCTGTGCTGGTGTGTCAGCCGGGAGCCGTCTCTGTGCTGGTGTGTCAGCCGGGGGCCGTCTCTGTGGTGGTGTGTCAGCCGGGAGCTGTGACCGTGGTGGTGTGTCGGCCGGGAGTCGTCCCTGTGGTGGTGTGTCGGCCGGGAGCCGTCTCTGTGTTGGTGTGTCGGCCGGGAGCCGTCTCTTGGTGGTGTGTCGGCCGGGAGCCGTCTCTGGTGGTGTGTCAGCCGGGAGCCGTCTCTGGTGGTGTGTCGGCCGGGAGTCGTCTCTGGTGGTGTGTCAGCCGGGAGCCGTGACCGTGTGGTGGTATGTCAACTGGGAGCCGTCTCTGTGGTGGTGTGTTAGCCGGGAGTCGTCTCTGGTGGTGTGTCAGCCGGGAGCCGTTTCTGTGGTGGTGTGTCGGCCGGGAGCCGTCTCTGTGGTGGTGTGTCAGCCGGGAGCCGTGACCGTGGTGGTGTGTCGGCCGGGAGCCGTTTCTGTGGTGGTGTGTCGGCCGGGAGCCGTCTCTGTGGTGGTGTGTCGGCCGGGAGCCGTGACCGTGGTGGTGTGTCGGCCGGGAGCCGTCTCTGTGTTGGTGTGTCGGCCGGGAGCCGTCTCTGTGGTGGTGTGTCGGCCGGGAGCCGTCTCTGTGTTGGTGTGTCAGCCGGGAGCCGTGACCGTGGTGGTGTGTCGGCCGGGAGCCGTCTCTGGTGGTGTGTCAGCCGGGAGCCGTGACCTTGCTGGCGGTGGCGGTGGCGGTGGCGCAGGGCGTTCGTCGGCCGTTCGTGCGGCGCTGACCGGCGCCTGTCGCCAGATTCCGTACAAGCTGGGCCGGCCCGGACAGCGGGCGCCGCCCGTCGAGCCGTCGCCGGCCGGACAGCAGGAGGACCCGTTCGCCGTGCACGTGCCGAAACGCTACCGCAAGATCGATGTCAAGTACAGCCGCAACGGCCTTGACGAGGTGGATCACCCGCAGTACAACCGGACCAGCTTCTCCGGCCTGGAGGCCAGCCTGCCCAACTCCTACTGCAATGCCATGCTGCAGGTACGACCGCGTTTTTACGCGCGGGAGTGATATGCGCCTTGGGTGTGTAGGCGGTCATGATTTTGTTTTTATTGGGCTTTTGTCTTAGCAAACTTTTTCAGTGCTCACTTCGCAACGGTGGTATGATATACTGTCCACTGTTATGCATCATTTTTCTCCGAATTTTGTAAAGGATTATGAATGGCAGTCCCATTTTCCTGCGCTGACGATCAGTGATCAGTAAACCGAGGTAGTTTTTACCATGGATGCACTTTCAGGAAAATGCGTGTTGATTTCTCACGCACTGTACGCCCTGATGAACGCTGTGCATCTGTGAGCGACGGACCGTTTCGTGCACCAGACCTGGCTCGGTGGTTGTGGTCAGCTGACCGTACACGGTGTTTAGGTTTTATACTGTCTGGAGCCGCTGCGAGAGGCTCTGATCAGTCACCTGTGCGAACGCGAGTTTTGCCTCTCGTGCGAGCTCAGCTTCCTCTTCCACATGCTGGATACGTCGCAGGGCTTCCCCTGCCAGGTGAGATAGCGCTGCTAGCGCTTTGATGTCTTAAGAGCTGGCTTTGTCTCTTGCAAAACAAAGTGTCATCCGAAGGTAATGTTTTTAAGGTTTGAAGAGACTCCAAAAAAACATGACAGATTTGCGGAGCATTGTGACGCTCTGGGATCGCCGTGGTATAGTGATAAATTATTGTGCCTGACTTTTTATACCATTACAACAAAATTGTCATCTTCTTAACAGTTTTCTCGTCGTAAGAAAATGAAAATAAAAGCAGAAAGAACGTTGGTCTTACAGTGGTTTCCTTCAGGCGAGCAACTTCCTGCGCGCATTTCGGACGATTCCGGAGGCTACGGCGCTGGGACTGATCCTGTCGGACACACTGACCAATCGGCAGAAGATCAACTTACCACGATTGATCCAAGTACGGTCCTAGCTCCTCCTTCCTCCCCCCCGCCCCCGCTGACGGCGGGCCGGACCCGGTCCTGGCAGGAGACATCTCTAAACTGGTTACGGAGTGTCAGAAATTGAGGCAGATCCAGCCGTCACTGAGGTTGTGTTCGGCGTTGTCGGCTGGTTTTGAAATTTTACGTTCAGGAAAGATGCTGTAGACAGCAGCTGAGACCTTGTGGGCCTCAGAAGAGATGCCGTTAAAAAAATTACTAGGTTCTCCAATAGTTTTGATGGTGTTTCTCAGCCAATGTTACAAAGTGAATAGGTTTAAGGTAATCATCGGAGTCGAGAAGAAAGCCCATTTGGCGTGCATGGCCGAATGGGCTTTACGTCAGGACTATCGGAGATGTGATGTGTATTGGTCAGCTGTCTGTTTTGTCCGCTGAGACCTGTCCGATTGACGACGGCGGTGGCGTTCGCCCCCAGGCTCCCCTGAGCTGGGAGCAGCATGGCTAGCACGGCTGTCGTGCGCCGGCCGGGTCCGTCCGCCGCGCTGACGGCGCGCTCTCTCCCCGCAGAACTGGAACCGCTTCATCCTGCAACAGCTGGACACGGAGTGCAGCGGCCCGCCGCCGGAGGAGGCCGCCGCCGCCGGCCGGGACGCCGCTGCCGCCGCCGTAGCCGCAGCGGCAGCCGCAGCCCAGAGCCCGGCCGACGGCTGGTGACGGTGAGGGCAGCGAGACGGTCTGTCTGTGTCGTACAGCGGAGGCCCGACCATCCTGTACGGACGGCGCCGGAGGTCCGCTGTTTTCCACCAGATGGACGTCATAGGGGGCCATCCTGCCGGGACCATTAGTTTTCATCGGCGCAAATTCCATCCCATTACCGCGTCACAAACACATCATCTCGCCAAGCATCAGCATTGATTGCTGTCAGTCTTTCCATTCCTGTACTTTACTTTGTTCATCTTAGACCTTTTGGAGACACATAAAGCATTAAGATTGGTATTGTTGTCATGTTTGACCTTGTATCGTAAAGCCTCCTACCTGACATTGTATCTAACCATGCAACAGGCGGGTTCCTTATGGGCTGGGGGTTTTCCCTTTGTGTGTGTCTGTGTCTGTGACAGTGGTGAGAAAGCGGTCCTCACTGTGGTCCCTCTGTGTCAGTGGTGAGGGAGCGGTCCTCACCGTGGTCTCTCTGTGCCAGTGGTGAGGAAACAGTCCTCACTGTGGTCCCTCTGTGCCAGTGCCAGCCTCTGTGCCGGTGGTGGGGAGCGGTCCTCACCGTGGTCCCTCTGTGACAGTGGTGAGGAAACAGTCCTCACTGTGGTCCCTCTGTGCCGGTGGTGGGGAGCAGTCCCCCCGTGGTCCCTCTGTGTCAGTGGTGGGGGAAGCGGCCCTCACTGTGGTCCCTCTGTGCCGGTGGTGGGGAGCGGTCCTCACTGTGGTCCCTCTGTGCCGGTGGTGAGGGAGCGGTCCTCACCGTGGTCCCTCTGTGACAGTGGTGAGGAAACAGTCCTCACTGTGGTCCCTCTGTGCCGGTGGTGAGGGAGCGGTCCTCACCGTGGTCCCTCTGTGACAGTGGTGGAGGGAGCGGTCCTCACTGTGGCCTCTTTGTGACAGTGGTGAGGAAACAGTCCTCACTGTGGTCCCTCTGTGCCGGTGGTGGGGAGCGGTCCTCACCGTGGTCCCTCTGTGACAGTGGTGAGGGAGCGGTCCTCACCGTGGTCCCTCTGTGACAGTGGTGAGGAAACAGTCCTCACTGTGGTCCCTCTGTGCCGGTGGTGGGGAGCGGTCCTCACCGTGGTCCCTCTGTGACAGTGGTGAGGGAGCGGTCCTCACCGTGGTCCCTCTGTGACAGTGCCGGCCTCTGTGCCGGTGGTGAGGGAGCGGCCCTTACTGCGGTCCCTCGGTGCCAGTGGTGAGGGAGCGGCCCTTACTGCGGTCCCTCTGTGTCAGTGGTGGGGGAGCGGTCATCACTGCGGCCTTTTTGTGTCAGTGGTGAGGGAGCGGTCCTCGCCGTGGCCCCTCTTTGACAGTGGTGAGGGAACATTCCTTACTGTGGTCCCTCTGTACCGGTGGTGGGGGAGTGGTCCTCACTGTGGTCCCTTTGACAGTGCCGGCCTCTGTGCCCGTGGTGGGGAGCGGTCCTCACTGTGGTCCCTCTGTGACAATGGTGAGGGAGTGGTCCTCACCGTGGCCCCTCTTTGACAGTGGTGAGGGAACATTCCTTACTGTGGTCCCTCTGTGCCGGTGGTGGGGGAGCGGTCCTCACTGTGGTCCCTCTGACAGTGCCGGCCTCTGTGCCGGTGGTGAGGGAGCCGCTGTCGGCGCCGCCTGATGATGAGTCTCCCGTGGCACGGATATTGGGAGCGCTCAGTCGTCAGACGACGCGCTGCATCAAGTGCGGCACCAGTTCGGAGAAGGCCAGCACTATTCTGCTCTGCAACCTCACCTACCCGCAGGAACTGGACGGTGAGCGCTTACCGACAGCCAGTTTACAACCACTACCGGCCACGTAGCGAACGGCTGGAAGTAATAGGCTTGTATGTTATCATACGTGCTAACTGGGTATATCCTGTGGAGCATGTTGGTAGAAAGGAGCACGTTTCGATTGTACTCGTTGCAGTTGTTTGGGGGAGCAGTGCCGAAGGTTAATCGAGCGTCTGTCGAGGAATTCGGTGATGATTATTCTAGCACGAAAGTTCCGTGTGTGGCCGAGACCCCTGTTTACAAAGTAATTGGTTTCAAGGTAGTGCCCACGTCCACCGGTGTCACCACGGCGATCCTGAACACATTTAATTCCAGCTAGTCCGTCGTGAGATGACACGCTCCTCGATTATAGAAACCAAGATGAGAATGTAGACTTGCGCGGGTTCGGAAACCACGCCTGCGGGCGTGCTTTTCACCACTTCAGGTCATCTACATCGCCACACGGAGATCACCGTT
Source organism: Capitulum mitella (assembly GCA_030062745.1). NCBI lineage: Eukaryota > Metazoa > Arthropoda > Thecostraca > Pollicipedomorpha > Pollicipedidae > Capitulum > Capitulum mitella. The sequence goes on along the minus strand of CP099850.1, from coordinate 25,701,167 downwards.
TGACGTTCCTGGATACGGGTGGCCGTTTGTTTCTTGCCGGTATATGGCCCAGACTGGGAGGTCGTATGCGCAGTCGTGTCTGCCCCCGGCTGTCTCCGTACTGATGGCGCCGGCAGTGACGGCCCGGTGTCGGCACGTGTTCCAGCCGACTGTGAGGTGACGTTTGGAGAGACGCTGGCCTCCAGTCTGTGTCTGGAGCAGACGGTGCAGGCCTGGTGCGACCCGTGCGGCCGGTACCAGCCCACCGAGCAGGTCCGACACCTGCTCTCGCTGCCCCACTGTCTGGCCATCAACTGCTGCACGGACAACCCGAAGGTACCGCCGTCGAACCGCTGCGAGCGGGATTACCGCGGACGGGAATCGCCAGTAAAAGGCATCCATTGCGCGTCGAACATCATCCGACGGTCGGGACATGGGGAGGGGTGAGGAAAAGGACGATGTGTGTGCGTTGTCTACTCCAGTTTTTTTTTTGTTAGTATTTAATGCAGCAATGGCGAGAGGATGCCAGCACATTCGCGTTCGGCTACCACGTCGTGGCCAGAGCAGTGCGTGATGCGATGTGACCAGGCCACGCTGAGCTGGCTGGTGACCGGACTGGGGGTTGGCGTGACGTGGTGCTGTTGAGCCGATAGGTGTGACGGCCCGCTCCGTAGCGTGACGAGCCGTCCCGTGGTGTGACGGACCGTTCTGTAATGTGACGTGCCACTCTATGGTGTGTCCGCTGCAGGATCTGGAGTTCTGGCGGTGCCAGTCCAGTCTGCTGTGGAGCGCCTCGGACCAGGAGGCCGGCGCCGGGGCGCGGGCCGCGCCGCCGGCGCCGCCCAGCATCAAACCATGCCGGTACGGCACCGCCTGCTCACGGGCCGACTGCCACTTCTGGCACGGAGGGCGACCGCCGGCGCCGGCCGCCCCGGCGCCGCCGCCGACCACAGGTGAGACCGTCACTGTCCGGTGCCCAGTCAAGGTCAGTCACACGGGACCCGCCACTGTGCAGCGCCCAGTCACGGCCAGTCACACGGGGTCCGTCACTGTCTGGCGGCCAGTCAGGGCCAGTCACATGGGGTCTGTCACCGTCCGGCGCCCAGTCACGGCCAGTCAGGGTCAGTCAGACGGGAGCCGTCACTGTGCAGCGCCCAGTCACGGCCAGTCACATGGGGTCTGTCACCGTCCGGCGGCCAGTCAGTGTCAGTCACACGAGGCCCATTACTGCCCGGCCGCGGTCCACAGGGCCACCACACGTTCTGTGGTGTGCGGTGAGGCCCCTTACTGTCCGGCCAGAGGTGGGACTGGCACTGTCCGGTGGCTGGCCACTCGGTCCGGACACGGTGGTCGTGAGTCATCTCCCCCCTGTAGAGGGCTGGGTCTGCTACTGCTGGCTGGGCCCCCTGTGGTAAAATCTGTTGTCGCTCCAGGAACGGTGAAGGCCCACCCCGACATTCGTGAGGCGGCCGCACGCTGGCAGCCGGCGGTCGTCGGAGAGGCTTGTCCTCAGTGAACGATGGCCGTGTTTCCTGTTGTCGGTTTACGGTCCGGGCGGCGCCGTGCACTAGCCGGTACGGAGGGCGTCACCGTTTGGTGTTGCTCTACTGCAGACGAGGAGAAGAAGTCGGTCCCGCACTGGCTGCCGCACGCCATCTGCTGCCACCTGCTAGGCGACGGCACGCTCTCCATCACGGACCCCCCGGCCGCGGTACGTTCGGTACGGCTCGGACCGTCTGACGGCGCCTGAGGCTGCCTGCTGCCGGACGCTCACTGCCGGCCGGCCGGACGGCACCGGCGCTGTGCTGACTGCGGAGTATTCGGGCCGCAAGCGGTACCGATCAAGCTATGGCCATTGGTTGGCGTTAGTTGTCTTTTGTCGACCAGCCAAGTCGCGGACCAGACTCGGCAGCAACTGGCCTGTCGTGCCGTCTCAGATGTTTTGGTGTGGCTCCTGTGCCAGTAATTTCGTAAGCATGTGTCAGGCTGGAGCCAGTCATTGGATCAGTCATCCCGCTACCTCTGGGAATTTGGTGATTCCCAGAGGGAGATTAAACGGATCCTGCGTCGAAAGACACATTTTTCTTGCATTCAGGTTTTCCGACAGTTCCTGAACACGAACTGCCGAGTTCTCCAGGCTGGAGAGTACAGCGTGACTTGTACATGGTAACGCGGTCCTGCTGCCCCGCAGGAGACGGAGGCTGAGGGCATCATTTACGACCTGACTGCGGTCGTCTGCCACATCTCGGACCCCAAGTTCCCAGACAAGAACAACCTGGTGTCGGTGGTGCGCGTGGGACCGGCCTACCACCAGCGGGCGATGGGTAGCGCCGTCTCCCAGTGGTACATCTTCAACGACCTGGGCGTCACGCCCGTCAGCAAGGACGAGGCCGTGTGGCTGCCGCTGCAGTGGAAGGTAGTGTCATTTGCCCCGCACTTGGACCGATTTGTATTTCGTCTGGGAGTCCTGCGGTGGAAGGCATTGCCGTTTGCTCGCCCAGACCCGGGTCGTGTTTCCTCAGTAAGTCGTCGGCAGCTGGTTTCACGTCATACGTCATGGGGTGTTTAGAAGCCTCGTTCAGGTCTCTGCGTACTGCCGGCTTCCAGAAATGAGGAACAGCGTATCGGTTGTGTAGATTGATGTTGGTTTTTGTCTTCGGAAAAGTTCGGATCTCCTGCAGCTTTACGTTACGGCTTCGAAACTGATGACTGAAACTGTTGTGTTTGCTTTGTACTTGAGCGCTCACCGCTGCCCTCTGCTTGCGATGCAGTACTGTATGGCACGCGCTGTGTGTCTGCCTGCAGGTGCCGACGGTGCTATATTACCAGGCCCGGCAGCCGTGTCCGGTGTCTCCCGTTCAGAGGATGCCGCTGACTGCCGCCCTGCTGACTCAGGGCTCCAGTATGGCCGCCCGTCCAGCCCAGACGGGCGTCTTCACGCCCCTCGAGCCGGACGAAGTACCCTCCAAAGGTGAGGCGGACTGCAGCGGCGGCGCTGGAGCCGGCCGGAAGGCGGGACGTCGCTGGAAAGTCCCTGGAGTCGGCCATATTGGCAGGCCTGTGGTCAGGCGGACTCCAGCTCGAACCCAGAGGCAGGCAGGAGAAGGATGGGAAGTAGACCCGGCCATCCGAACACGGGCAACACTAGTTTGCCGAATCACGGCCTCCGGGCGTTAGAAGATCTTCACACACGGCGTGTCAGCAGACGCGTGATTTATCTCATGCGTAGATGTGCTGCTCTTGGAATGTCACAGGTTCCATCGCAGTCGTCATAATGGGCAACATGCGTAAACGCGACGCTGGGAGATGCAACGATTTTTATTTAAGTACTCTAATCGGACGTGGAACGCAAGATTAGAGGCTCAGGCCTCTAGCCAACCTGACCTGGGTCTGTGTCGAAGAGGGCAAGCGTTGACAACGAACCTCTTATCGGAGAACCTTTCGGTCCTGTTTTTCATTGCCTCAGCGTCGGACGTTGGGTTGCAGGTCCACGCTTTGATTTGAAAGCTGTTTCCCGTGCTTGTTTACCGTCGCTGGCCGTCGGACGAGAGAGGGGACCTGGTAGCGATGGTTTCAGTTTCCTGTCTGACGTTCTGCTGTCCGATGGTCACTGCTGCCTGTGGCGCAGGAGACCTGGGGGGGGGGGCGATGACCATCAGTTTACTGTCTCTGACCCTGAGCTGTCCCGGTGGTGTCTGATGACTGTCGTCCGCGGCGCAGGAGACCTGGGGGGCGATGACCATCAATTTACTGTCTCTGACCCTGAGCTGTCCCGGTGGTGTCTGATGACTGTCGTCCGCGGCGCAGGAGACCTGGTGGTGATGGCCATCGGTTTCCCGTCTCTAAGACTGCTGTTCCGACGATGACTGGTGTCCGTGACGCAGGAGACCTGGTGGCGATGGACGCCGAGTTTGTGACGCTGAACCAGGAGGAGGCCGAGATTCGCAGTGACGGCACCAAGTCCATGCTGAAGCCGTCGCACATGTCGGTGGCGCGCATCTCCTGCGTGCGCGGGTGAGGGACGCCGCGCGGGCCGCCGGGCCGACACGGCCGCTCCGGTCTCGGCCGGCCACCTGTTGTGGCCAGTGCTAAATTGATCGGGCACGTTTCCGCTGTTTGTTTTTTCGCGGACGCCATGCCGCGCTCGCGCCGGAGGATGTGGGCTGCAACTGGATTACTGTAAGGAGCAGTGGGGACCCTGCTGCTGGAATGGAAAGTTATCTTTTGAAAGGGCATTTTCTGTTCAGCGTTCGGTTTGTGTTGTTCGCTGCGTTTCGTTAAAGTAATGCATAGGTCATTGATCAAGACCGTTGTGGTTGTTGTGTTCATGTGGATTATACCATCAGATACCAGTGAGTGCTACGTTCGCCCCCAGCCAAGGACCCCGGGAGGGTGTACCGTTCATCGACGACTACATCTCCACGCAAGAGCAGGTGGTGGATTACCTGACCAAGTTCTCCGGTATCAAGCCTGGCGACCTGGACGCCAACTTCACGTCGAAGCACCTGACCACGCTGAAGTCCACTTACCTGAAGCTGAGGTTTCTGGTGGATAACGGAGTCAAGTTTGTGGGCCACGGACTGAAGAACGACTTCAGGTACTTGGCGGCATCCACTGAGCCGCGCATCGTATTTTGGTAGTGACGATTCAGACCGCCTTTTTGTCTTTGCGAGTGACGCTAGCAGATTTCATTATCGCCTATTTTGTCGTCAGTGGGAATGCATGTACGCAAGGCTTTGAGACAAACCAAACGCAAGCACGTTGTGAAAAATTATGGGCTTTCCTAATGAACATTCGTACTTCTCAATTAGGGTACGAACATCTTGGCGTCATTGAATATGGTGCTTTGTATTCGTATTGCTTCAGTAGCCAGACATTCTGTTGAGATTATCTGTATTTTACCCCCCCCCCCTACGCGTGGCATGGGCGTGTTGTGCTCTTGCCGAACCATCGTTCCGGCCGTGGACTACGTCTTACACTGAACTACTGTGGTGCTCCGAAATCTGAGGAAAGAAGTCGTAAGTCTATCCTCAGCGGAGACCTAGGAGCCACCTTGTAGGATTTGGTAGCCTGTTCCATTATATATACAGCCAGATCCGTGCATCTGCGCACGCTAGAGTGAACTTCTCAACGTATTACGATTTTTCTTTTATGACACTCCTCGCTAGGAACGGTGATGGACCAGAAGGACCAAAGCACCCATTCCATTGAGAGTAACCGCGTACTGACAGAGGGATCAGTTTGAGGTGGACAGGGCGCGCAGAGATGAAATAAGAAGTGGGCAGGACGCACCTGCCAGTTTTTGATCAGCTCGTGTTAGGTCTGACGGTGTGGCGATGTCAGCTGATTGGAGGATCGGCGGTGACTGTGCATCTGTGCTCCGTTCCAGGGTGATAAACCTGACGGTGCCGACGGACCAGGTGATTGACACGGTTCACCTGTTCCACCGGCCTCACCAGCGCATGGTGTCGCTGCGCTTCTTGGCCTGGCACTTTCTGAGTGAGTTGTGGCGTGCATTCTGCAACACGCAGCGTCAGCGCACAAATATAACGTCCCGCGCTGACGTTCGCAGCCAGCGCTTAATGCCTGCCTGTTATGATTGCATTCCTAATTACCTGTCATTGAGTGGTATGTGCGTTTTTATTTTAAAGGTTATTATTACTATGATTATTATTATTGTTACTATTAGTATTATTATTACCGGGTTCCCCACAAGAGTCCTCCATTGCCAGGTCTTCGCTGTCCCCATGATTGAGAGGTCATGTTCGGTTCACGCCCGGTGCGTGCCGGGCACGGGGGTTGGATGCTCACAGGGAGTCAGGGTTGTTTGATCTGGAGCAGAAATGGCCGTCCATTCCACGGACCGGCCGTAGCATGGCCTTGATGGCACGTAATATTTCCTTCGGCGATAGGCTAAAATTACTCCAGATAGGGGTCTGCGTGGGCAGTGAGGTCTGAACACCTAGTTCTGCTAAGCATGGACCGTGACTGCAACTTCATCCCCGTGAAATGATGTGGCCGAATAGAAGTGAAAAAGTCGTTTAGAATGAATATCAGTGCTATGGTGTTTGTGTTTTTGTTTAAATACGAAATAAACTGCAAATCTGCTAAAAGGCTAGGCTGCGGCCCTCCCCTCTCCGACAGCTCAGGGCTGACCGTGTCCCGTGTCGTCAGAAATGACTGTCCCGTGTCGTCAGAAATGACTGTGTCCCGTGTCGTGAGAGCTGACCGTGTCCCGTGCCGTGAGAGCTGACCGTGTCTCGTGTCGTCAGAAATGACTGTGTCCCGTGTCGTGAGAGCTGACCGTGTCCCGTGTGGTCAGAAATGATTGTGTCCCGTGTCGTGAGAGCTGACCGTGTCCCGTGTCGTCAGAAATGACTGTGTCCCGTGTCGTGAGAGCTGACCGTGTCTCGTGTCGTCAGAAATGACTGTGTCCCGTGTCGTGAGAGCTGACCGTGTCTCGTGTCGTCGGAAATGACTGTGTCCTGTGTCGTGAGAGCTGACCGTGTCTCGTGTCGTCAGAAATGACTGTGTCCCGTGTCGTGAGAGCTGACCGTGTCTCGTGTCGTCAGAAATGACTATGTCCCGTGTCGTGAGAGCTGACCGTGTCTCGTGTCGTCAGAAATGACTGTGTCCCGTGTCGTGAGAGCTGACCGTGTCCCGTGTCGTGAGAGCTGACCGTGTCTCGTGTTGTCAGAAATGACTGTGTCCCGTGTCGTGAGAGCTGACCGTGTCTCGTGTCGTCAGAGCTGAAGATCCAGTCGGAGACGCACGACTCTGTGGAGGACGCCCGCACGGCGCTGGCGCTGTACAGGCGCTACCAGCAGCTGCAGGCCGAGGGCGGCCAGGCCCTCAACGACGCCATCCAGCAGATGTACGAGGCCGGCCGCCAGTGTGGCTGGAAGGTGCAGGGCGACGGCACCTGAGCCACGCCCCGGAGAAGCAGCGCCGGCCGCCGCCGGGACCGAAGCGCCCCGTCCGTCCACACCGGCGCACGGGCCCGCTGAGGCGGCTCGCTCCAGGGTGTGACAGGCGATGGACGGGGGCTCCGCGGGTGCTAGGCGTGGGGAGATGAGGACCGCTGAGTTACCGGCGGTCGGACCGCGGCCTGGAGCGCCTGGTCGGCGTGCTGCGAGCCCGCGGCGTGACGCCCGCCTGTGGACGCCGGGGTGGGTGTGACGCGCGGCGGCCGGCCGACGCTCTGCCGGTACCGCTCGGGCCGCTGTCGTGCCGCCGACGGGGACCGGCCGTGTACGGAGGCCGGCTGTGCTGTGCAGAGCCCCGCGGCTGTTCAGCAGATGTGGCCGCACTGGCCTGTCGGATCTGGTAAGCTGTTCGCTTCCCGTGGAACATCTGATCCCGGAATGTGAGATGCCGAAAAATGTCAGGTGGCTCCTGTGAGTGTTTGGCAAGTTATCGTCAAAGGAACTTAGTATATTCTTTTCATCTGGAGGCCTTGGTAATAAACGTAGGTCGAATTCACTTCATACCAATGCATGCCACTACGACTGGGAGAAAGTCGAAAACTCGCATTCAGAGAGCAGTTTCGTGCACAATGTGGCTGAAAATTGCTACTAATTCGCTTTACGATGTCATTTCTTTGTATTTTTATCGCTGCCAACGCCATTTTTCGACGTCATCCTACCATTTTTAATATCAGACGCATCTGACGACATGTGACAAACCAGTGCTAATGGATGGAATGTGAGGTGTGAAATGTGTGTTTGTAATAAAATTGTCAGTTGTGGCAGATTTTTCAGTAAAGAGGGAAAACACCTCATTCGAAAGGAGTTGGCCTTATGATCCGACTTACGTTCAAAGCCGAGTGGTGACAAAAGAAAACTGGCGAGGCACTCCAGAACTCGTTGTCAGTGCAACTGTCTCGATACTTGGACAGATATCGGTTCGCACCATCGCTCCGTGAAGTCTTTAACATTGCCGACGATGAGCGACAACGAGCTGCACGATGGCAGGTGTCGGGATTTGAGCAGAAGTGGCGGGCTGTTCGTGGCCGATCGCCACGCGGATCGTGGCCATATAGACGCGGGCCGGGGGGAGGGCGCCACGCCGGGCCTTGACCCGACAACGAACTTGTTAGTGGCTCGTGGCCGCTGGGTCATGCGGGGTTGGGTGGTCACGGTGAAGTCAGTAAGCACATTCCAGCCCTTGAATATGCCGCAGGCAACGCCCATTCCTCGGGGTCGCCCTTCCTTATCGTGCACCTTGACTAGGTCCTGGTTGTGAGGCTATATCTGCCGCAAGCTTACCAGCAGAGATTTCGCTGTATACTGAAGTGACACTGTATTTAGGCACACCAATTATTTTCGTACTAACCTTTTCGTGACGTTGCTCGTAAAAAGCTACCAAATAGTGAAAACCGCGACCGAATGTTCTCATTAGGTCCTGAAATACAGGTAATCAACAATAAAGACGATGTATTAAAGACATCCATTGTCACTACAACATTGGAAGGAAATATAAGGCTGAGCCTCACAATAACACGCAAACACAAAAAGCACGCAAACACAAAAACACGAAAACAAAAGCACAGAAACGCAAAAACTGGGGGATTTAATGGTCGGAAATCGAGAAAAGGAATAAGATCAAATTCTTCTGGTCGCCGGAGCATATTCTAGTCGTGGTCAACCTTCATCAAAGTACAGCCTATTCAACGCAACTGCTCGGTATGTGACGCGCACTACCCACGCTTCAAATGCATGGAGATTTCGACGGTGAGCGGTATATTGCTGGGTAACGGTGTATGCTCCCACCGTTTGAGGATACTGCTTGGTGTGTATCGTGCTATTTCGTCATTTACGTCATGTTTGATATTGTTGGTATGGTTTCCAAGCAGTTGCGTATATTTTGACGCTTGAAAAACCTGATAAGAATAATTGCTCAATGGTCTTTAAGATCAGATTCATTGCTAAGGGCAGTCGCCCGGCCTCCAAACCCCATGGCATAATCATGTCAGGAATACGTCATCCAGTGGGCCGTACCATGCATCGCCACCATTGGCTTGTCGGCCATGCAACACATTTCTACTGAGTGCGTATAGTCTGACAAATGTAGCATAAATGGCATAAAAAACATACAGCAGATGGTTTGGACCCCTACATCATTTGTTTGTTTAGTTTCTGCCAGGATTCTCCAATAACAGATTCAGACTGGGCAATTTCCAAGGTTGAGGCATTTTGGTTGTCACAACACCATCATTAAAATCAATCTTGATGGATAATGAACAAGACTAACAAGATATCTATCCCAGATCAACCCAACCTCATCTAATCTGGCCTAACACAAACTATTTAAACATGAAACCTAACCTCTGTTGACAGAGCCAAGTCCATTTGCACTTTTTATCAACATGCATCTTCTGGTATCCTATACTGCACCTTCAGTATGGGGTTGTGTCTAGTGCAGCATCATGTCCCATTAACATCCCTTTATGGGCCTGTGGTCTGTAATATCATTTACTGATGGTGTCACAAATGTTATGCAGTACATGGGGCATCCTTGAAGCAGAGGCAGTGTAAACAAGATATTGCCACCAATTCCATGGTCATATTTGCTTACTTTTAAATAAAACTCCATTTTCTTCAGAAACCATAATGGTAGTGCCACAACTTATTTCATAGGAAAATTTTTGTGTTCTTCAGCATTTGATGTATGGCAAAGGTTGCCTTAGCAGCTTGACTTTTGTCAGATTATTGTCACAATGTCTGAGTTATGTAGATGCCAAAGGATAGTATTTTGATTTGTACATGTTCATTATGGTGTGACAAAGTGGAAGACAGAAAAATTGTGGAATTCTGACACTGTATTAGTAGCTATTGGAACAAAACTGCTGTGGTTTACTCTGCAATTATTGCAGTAACATTAGCATGTCTGTGTCAGTTATTATACAGAACATTATGGTGTTCCTGTAGTTTTGTGTGTTAAGAAATACTTACTGTTAGATGATATGCCATCATCTGGAAATTACAGCTAAGAACAGGTGGAGTAATGTAAGTTAAGCTAAATAACCAAAACAAAAGTTAGTAAATGTAAAATGGATAAAACATCAATAAGAGTGATAAACAATATGTCCTGTATCAAGTAAAATATTCATGTTCAAATGTATGAAAATATATGCATACATTAAAGTAAATGCCATCATTAAATAAAGCCCAGCTAATCTTACCCACTCAAACCAACTCTGACCTTACCTTCCCAGATATAACCTGGTCTTACCTTACCTAACTCACCTTCCTTCTATTGATGTGCAGTATCAAAAAACATCACTAGTTACCAGATTGCCATGGAATGAAACATCACCAGTGACCACAGTACACTGCTTTGCATTGATGAACAGCATGATCTCTCTGAGGCTGGATTTGTTCATGGTCCACAATGTGGACAGTGCATGCAGACCAAGACCACATCATCTCGGCATAGCGTTGAAGCCACTAGGCAGGCATTATGTTTCTAAGAATTTGCTTGTTCGAACAATATATACACGTAATCATGTGGTGCCCATAGTATTTCCCATAGTTGGAACACCTGTAGCATTCCACTGTTTGTTTCAAAAGAATGGAATGCTTTTCAAAACAGGGGTCTCTCCAGAATATTACTAAAATATGAGTTTATTGTTATGGAAATCATCAGGTTGCAACTACATCTGGCTCCTTAAACCACAGCAGTCATTTAGACACTGATTGCCATTGGTCTTTTACTCATTCAGCCAATGGTCTGTACTGGTTGGCTTTGTTGTTACCTAGTGAATGATGCACTGGTCAAAATATTCTGCAGCAGAGAGACATAGGACTTGGAAGTATAGTGATTGTGTGTCTGTAGGTATAGTAATTAGCTTGCTGTAGAACCAGAAATCTATTAGCAAAAGACAGTGGTTTGGTTGCAGTGGATGAAATACATTGCTGTAAGCATAATAAGGGTAGGTTATGTTATGATGTTATAGGAATTTTGTAGGAATTTTGTAAAAATATTGTGAATCAAAGTGTTTTTAAAAAATAAAATGATTTGGTAAAAATATTGCAAAAATTTTGTCTGTTTGGTTTGTATGTGACTCAGAGAAAATTATGCAGTGGAGACCCACCATTGTGTTGATAGGTGGAACCATAGCATTATGTTGGTTTAGATGTCCTTTTTAAGATTGTAGTTTTCTATAAATTTGGTCCCTTTTGTCATAAATTCGGTCAGAATGGCTACTGAGGTGATGTTTGGAATCAGAGCACATGCTAACCATAATTTGCTGCACAGACTCTGACCCCTGTGCCTGATCAAGCAATGCCAGGTAACAGCCAGGGTGCAATATGGCCATGTGGTAGTCAGTTTTACCCACTTTTGGCCAGTTGTCAGCAGACCTGCAGGCCAAATACAGAACACCAGGGTGATTTAGATCCCCATCTTCCCAGGATGGGGAGACCAGCCCTTTGCCAACTGAGGTACTGAGCACAGTTGTGATAAAGCATCCAGATGCAAGACAGTGTGACGAAGTTGCATGCTGTTTATTTTTTGTGGATACTGTTATCCATAGATGCATAACTGTTTTTCAGGTATTCCTATAATGTTTTTTTTTTTATTTTGGATCATACAGATGTATAAAGATCAATATTCAGTTTCCTTCTTAAAACTACTGGATCTTCCTGCATCTGTTGACCATATGCCCAGTTCTAAACACTGTTTGGTCCTGTAAAGTTGTTCTTGTTTCAAGATTTAGGAAGTCAAAAATTATTTGACTACGCTTTATCATGTAAAAAAATGCTTCTTTAGATATTTTTCTTTATTATGCATTCCATATTTCATTGTCATTACTGCATGTGCAGGATTAACCATGCTGCTATTCGTACGAAATAGTGCTGAAAGGTTTTGTGAGCATTTTAATGGAATCAGATTGTTTTCTGCTGTGTGCGTTTGAATGGAATCAGGTTGTTCTCCACCATTTTCTGTTTTTCCTGGCATCTTTAGTGTCTTGTAACTGTAATTCTGTATGTCACACCTGGTGAGGCTAATGATGCCAGTTCATGTTTTGGGAATATTGGCAACCATAATTTGACTGCATACCAGAAGTATTGGATTAGCCACCTGATGATTTGCATAACAAACCGAAGTTCTTCAAAGCTCATGTTCTTGGCAGGCTCCATTCTGCCAGAACCAGTTGTACGTTTCTGTGGGTTGTAAATGACAAATGAAAATCCTCCAGTTTCAGGCCAGTTGGTATGGACGGCATCAAGACCGGGTGGTTCAGTGAATTTAGCAGCCTCTGGCCTGGCCAGTGTCTTTCACTGGAGGTTGAGAAAGTTCTTTTTCATGAAAAGTCAAAGTTTCAAGATGTCATTGTTCTGCAAAGGTATGCTGCATGGGAAACTTTTCTTGTGTTCTTGTATAAGTGCATGAGGCTGCATTGTAATTGAAATATTTTGTAACCATATTTTAAACACCTAATACCATTTGATGATGGATATCAGATAACTCGGCTTAACCTTTCCCTTTATTCGTCATTTGGTTACGATAGACAGTATATGCAGGGAGGCATTGATACCGCGCTTTCAGCCTTTTCCAGACCTAACGTGACCGAGCGACAGAAAAAGAAGATGCTTTAACGTGGTCCTTGAGCTATACTAGGTTATGCGGTTTGACCCTTTAAGTCACATGCAAGCCACGTCAAAGGAGGCCATGTGAGTGGATTTTGGTTACCATGAGATCGTATTGGAGATGACCTATATCACAGTTTTGAGGGGCCTCAGAATGACTTCCGACAATGGCTAGGAACAGCATATATCGAAATAATCTGAAGACTGCTTTAACGATTGGAATGAACAATCAGGTCTTCCAAACGCGTACTGACTCCCACGAGGTCAGTAAAAGATCGAAAAGGTCAGTTACCTCCAGTTGTGGTTTTGATCTAAAATGGCTTTAGCCAGGTAGTGACCTAAGGTCTGAGGTCATTGACTCCGTGACTGGCACTCTTACGTAAGACTGAGTTGGGCTGAACATTGTGAAAGGTTTACAGCGTTTGTTGTACGATGAAGACAGTCCTCGCATCGAGATTTATTCATAACACGCCCTCGAGAAACAGATGCTGGGTCTCTTGATATCAGATTTTCAGGGAGTACATTGAAAGGATACAGTGTCAACATAGCAGATTTTTAGGGCGATCGGTCAAGTGGTTAACAATCAGTGTGCGAAAAAACCTCGGGGTTTGCACGCCTCCTGTACTGGCGATAGTTATCCTTCGCCCATGCTCACCATGTGGCAACCCTCGACGGTACGGGGAAGGGGGGGTGGCCTCCTTGTCATTTTCGGATCTCACGTGTCAGGAGAAACGGCACCAAGACTGACGAGTAGCTCGGTCTTTTGGTTTAACGAAGACACCCCGTTTGAACATTTTATGTCACATGGTTACCCTATAGGTGACCTCAAAGGAAGTCCTGTCAGTGGATTCTGTCTTCCATCGGGTCCTGCGGAACGTACCCTATACGGTATTTTTGAACTCTCGCGACTACTGACGGTGTTACCTTTGCTATGCAGTTCAGCGCGTTCCATCGCTTCATGACCCCTCCCAGGCGTGAAAGGTGAAATAGATCCCATCACTCAGTTTTTGACCCATAATGATCTTTACCCAAGTGAGGACATTACTGCGGAGGTCACTCACCCCATGTGTTACTTTAAGCGAGATTGAGCACAACATACACAACATACATGACTTCACTTTATCATGTGAAAAAATGCTTCTTCACGTATTTTTTCTTATGCATTCCATATTTCATTGTCATTACTGCATGTGCAGGATTAACCATGCTGCTAGTCGTATGAAATAGTGCGGAAAGGTTTTTGTGAGCATTTGAATGAAATCAGATTGTTACGTTATACGTTATTTACGAAAAGCACACAAATAATACGAAAAACACGTCAGAACTATACAACATACATGTATTGACAACAACATACATACGTAAGATGCTTAAAACATCTGCTGTATCGTGACAGACCGAAGCCGGTGTTGATTTGTCTGCGACATGACCTTAACAAAATGGCCGTATCTCCCTGTTCAGAGAGCAGGTATGTAAAAAGTGTGTTCCAAACCCTAAACTTACCCTTGCTAAATATCAGAGCGATCTGAGCGTACCAGAGAGGTCTAAGAAAATTAGTCAGATAAATGATTTGTCTGTCTTTGCGTCCTCGATTTGCGACCAGTATTGCATTGTGCTGCAGCTGTTTGCTTGCTACCTTCAGCGCCTAGTGGCTCTGCTGGACTTCTGCTGTTGGAAGCATATCCTCGTATTCAGAAGGCGGATTATTAGGAACTTTCACGAATCGTATTATTGAAAGGAACAAATGGATGCTAAGTAATGAATGTGTTAAGTAATCACTGCGTAAGCGTCGCGAAAATTGTGTGAATTGAGTTTCATGACCTATAATTGTTGCCATTTGCAGCAAGACATTTGGACGAACTTTGATCTTGGATGGTGTGATCCAGTGTACTGAGAAGGATGAGTTCTCATATCAAGAAATGATCACATTTCTACCTCTCAATTCGCACCCCAGCCCCAAAAAGGTGAGCCCGGCGTAAGGCAGCCGCAGTAGTTAATGTTTCTGACAAGCATTGTTCTAGACGGCCATTGATGAAAAGCCCTTGCATGAAATTGTTTGCCCTTTTCGCGTCGCTGACTGCCAAGGCCTCAAAGCTACATCTTTTCGTGAAAGCGGATCAGTTTTGATTTCAGCTATGTCATGGAAACAACTCGTGAAGTTCAAAATACGGATATACTGTCGCCATGACCCCGCCCTGTTGCGGTTTTTTATTCTGCCATCGATGCGACAAACATGTTTAGCTTACGGGCTTGGGCTGTGTATAATTAATGTGCGGCGTGCTGGCCCGTCCTCAGGTGCTGATCGTAGGGGGCGGAGATGGCGGCGTGGCGCGCGAGGTGGTCAAACACCCCGCCGTGGAGCAGGTGGTGTTATGCGAGATCGACGAAATGGTGGTGGACGTCTCAAAACGGCTGCTGCCCTTCATGGCGACCGGCTTCGAGTCGCCCAAGCTGAAGCTGTTGTTTGGCGACGGCATGGAGTTCATGAAGGAGCATCGCGACGAGTTCGACGTCATCATAACTGACTCATCCGACCCAGTCGGTCAGTCGATACGTTATCTGGCATCTCTGTTGCAGTTAACAAGTCTGGAACGACCAAAGGAAATGTTCCACATTTGTACGTGTTTTGAACTGAGATAGCCAAGTTTTAGCCTTGTAGTCTGAGGGGCCAATCTGAAATGCATGTCTCATAACTCTGCATGTACGGAACTTCATGGCGACTTTTGGTGATTTGCCCATGTGTCATATTCAGTCGGGTCCAGTTTACCGCTGTTCCTTGACGTCGCCATCTTCGTGCACAGGTGCGTATTACGTCATATCGGCGGATGGCCGCAGAACAGTTTTTAGTCAGTTACATATCCTGAATGCTCTAGACGTTTTCAGAAAAAACGAGTACTGAAAATGTGATCAGTGACACTTCTGTTGAACCAACAAAGTGTATATCGGTTGTCTTGTTAGTTCTTAACAGTTAACAGCCAGAGGAAATCGACTTGTCAGGACAGTCATGCATCCTGGATTCAGATTTTGATAGAAGTCGATCTCTGGAGCTGTCTGCTGTCTGCGACTCGGCACGCCTGTGACATCTTTATACCTATGACGACAGTTGCTTTGCAGTGTCCTAGGATCCAGTTTGAGGACTGGAGCGGGGTGTCGGGAAATTTGACAACTACCGGTAATAGGGGTAAAAAACAGTCGTAAATAGTTTCCAGTTATTGTCATATGGCTTGGATGGACGTCGAGGTATGCATATGCAGGTGTCATGTTTTTTAACCCGGCACCGCCTGGCGTTTTTACACCCGCCGACCGCCGGTGCATGCCAAAAGGGGCACCCCTGTAACCTCAAGATCTAACCGTCGGATCTGAACCGGTTTACCACCAATCGAAAACCTTGAGTCTTGCGATTCAGAAAATACTATGTTAGCCCTGGTCACGCGACTGATGACGCCACAGGTCACGTAAAACGCATAACATAACGTCGGAAAAACTGACACCGATTCGTACGTCATATTATCGGCATTACTGGTCTTAGAGCCTTCAACTAGGTATTAAACGAAAGGTCATAATCTTATGCATCAGAAGCATGTCACAGTGATAAAGAATGTCGGGTCAAGGGCAACCTGGGCTAGGTGAAATATTGGTCTTACCTTACATGCCAGAGATCGATAATTACTCGCAGCCTTTGTAATTTAATGGCCAAAGGAAGGATGATCTGATGACAAAAATGATGATGATCAGTTTTGCATTACCTGCTTTTCATCCAGTCAAGACCAGTCTAGGTCAGGACAGATAAGGTTGCGTTTCGCTTCCTGACAAATAACTATAATCACTGGCTGGGAGTCTTAACGACGTCAAGCACAGAACTGAAATGACATTTCGTAATAATTATATGTGCTCTATCTGCCCTTTATGGTGTTAAGGTTGAGCCAGGCCAGGGCAGATAGTCATTTTTGTTTTTCTGGATAGGAGCAATAATTGCTCTCTGCTGCTACTGAACGATCTTCCACAAACAGTGGTGTATTCCATTTCGTTTTGACATCTACCTATGTCATGACCTGACATGACCTGACGCTTCATTTGGTGAACCTTGCTGAGGCGCTCGTAGGCTTGCTTGTCTGGCTTGAACGATGGGGAAGGTTAGCGGCGACCACTTCTGTCACCTGCAGTGCAAATCAGTCCAATTGTCATCATGCATGTGACCTAGGATGACCTCTAATGTTGACGTGTCACGGTTGTATGTGCTGTTACTGAGCGTTTATGATGTAAATGTAAATAATCCATGCACTATTTTCGCGACTTTTAAAAAACAACGAAGCATTTTCGCGGTACCGTCCAGAGAGGTGAAAACATGCATGTAAGGGCTCACGTATGTCGTCATATCTTCTTGAGTTGATCTAGCATGGAAATGGCTTTGATATTGGAATGTGTAAATTTGACTGATGAGCAGGTACTGAAATTTGGTTTGGTTACGGCTTTGTCGGTTCAGAAGTTGTTCACGAAAAACCGAGGGGCTCCGTATTTGACACCCTCAGGCGATGCCGGGATAATATGAGTGAAAAAAACGGTGGTAACTGGTGAGTGAGGCAAACACTTTGTCCCATATGGTACGGATTGAAAACACCTTTCACTCGATACAAGTCGGAACGACTTCGTCTTTTCCCGTGACACTGGGTATTGGATGTTCGACTTGGACGATATGCCAATTTTACAAACAGACGAGAAGTAAAAAGGCGTATGAAAAGCGTCGACCTAGAATGTGAAGTAATGGGAATCTTCACCCTGTGGTTCTCTCCCACTGTCCCACGCGCTAGCACGAGCTGCATTAAACCATCGTGTCACTTACCACTTAAGCTGCGAGAATGAGTTCATCAGTTGACCGTGGGTGTAGCTAAGGCTTAGACCGATCGTGGGTGTCGTGGGGCTGCCAGGGAGCCGTGCTGTGAACGAAATTGGGAGGTTTACTTAAATGTATTCATTGTACTGATGCAAACGGTTACGTCGCTTTTTGCCTGGGTGGAGTGATTGACCTGGTCAGGAAACTAAATTGGCCGCGAGCCTGATATGCCTTAGGCGGGTGTAATTACTCAGTTGCTTGCACGCCAAATTACTGACAAGTGCCACCTGAAACTCGTCCCAGGTCGTGGATCTGGCGACACAGTCTTAAAATCCTCGTTGCCGTGATTGTCGGTCGTGCAGCCTCACGAGCTGGACTGGATGCA
This sequence comes from Capitulum mitella, assembly GCA_030062745.1. Taxonomy (NCBI): domain Eukaryota; kingdom Metazoa; phylum Arthropoda; class Thecostraca; order Pollicipedomorpha; family Pollicipedidae; genus Capitulum; species Capitulum mitella. The sequence goes on along the minus strand of CP099850.1, from coordinate 25,683,379 downwards.
GCGTGTGTTTGGGAATGATGGTCAGACCGGCCGTCCGGGGTGCAGGGTGTGTGGAATGACGGGTCAGGCAAGCCGAAGGGTGTGTGGTAAAATGACGGGGCGGACCAGGTGAATGGTGTGTGGTGGAATGGCAGGTCGGACCAGGTGAAGGGTGTGTGAGGGAGTGACGGTGTCCAGTAGCCTGCGACATTGTTTCACTTGGTGTCGTCGCCTGTAGGGCCGGCTAGCACGCTGTTCGAGGAGAGCTATTTCGAGCTGATGTCGAATGCGCTTCGGCCTGGCGGCGTGATCTGCTCGCAGGGGGAGAACATGTGGTTCCACCAGGACATAATCAGGTAAGCGACAGAGCGTGCGCTCGCCGTTGGTCGCGACAGAGCGTGCGCCGTCGAGTTTTTCAGCGTCAGTGTGCCCCTTCTGCCGTCCCCGTCCATGTCGGAGTCTTGTCAGGGCCGTGTTTTGCGAGCAGACAGACGGTGTGCTTGTGTCATTTTAGCTGCTGGAGCCATTTGTTGGGCCGCTGATATACGTGGTGGTGATCGGCGCGAGTAAAGCAGACTTGGCGAACTTGTCTGCAGAACAATGGCAAATGTCCAGCATCAAACCATGAGAGGGTCTGATCTCGTAGTTCTCCCCCCCCCGTCCACCAGAAACTGGATGCTTAGGCCCAATGTCGTGATGCTCGGATGTATTCATGTCATTTGGTTTGATTGCACGTGGCTCTCTAAAATGATGTCAATCTTTTCAGAAATGTGATGGAAGGCTGTAGGAAAAACTTCGGGTCGGTATCATACGCCTTCACCACTATACCCACGTATCCTGGCGGACAGATAGGCTTCGTTTTAGCCGGGAAGGACAAGGTAAGAAGGAAGGGAATGCATAGGTAGAACTGTTGAACAGTTCGGGCCGAAATAAAGACATTTTGACGTACATCACCCTCTGGTGTAAAATGTCATACTAAGGTTACGGATGGGCTTTGCTGATGTCTACTTTTATCGCTGTAATCTTACCTTTTTCTGCGTTTGCCGTCCCAGTGGATGCAGTCTGACGGTGGATCCTGTGGTTGAACTATCGGAGTGGCGGGGACGAAAGCTTCGCCTTCTCATCACGAGTTCGGTCATGACGAGCTTTAACTCTCGCCGGACAAAGGATTGTCGCTTGCATGCCGAGCCGAGAAGGGGAGGGGTAGGGGGAATGCAACCCCCTGATCATTTCGCTCCTAATTGGGAAAGAGCATCAAAACAAAACGAGCGTATAGCTTGTGTGTTTCTGATTCTTATGACACCTGATTTAACTCTTTCAGGTCACTTGGTGACTTCTCCGATCAATGCGGAAAGAGTATCACGCTGTTGCCCACCTCCGCCGCCATCATATCTTTATAGCAAAAGGACGTGGGAGCCGTGCCTCTTTAACAACAAGAAAAAAGTAAATTTAGTGATTCGCTCTGCTTCTCTGGATCAAGGTCGGGTCAGCGAGAGGCCAAGTATCATTGCCATCTTGTATAACACGGTTAGTTCCAAACACCGTGCTTTGTGACCACAGAATAAAGTTCTGACCATCGGGAGAAGTGGAAATAGTTGCTAGTACTCCAGAAATATCTCAGGGCAACTTCAGATGCATATTGGGGTCATCTAAAGTGAGAAGTCTAATTTGACGTGGGAAAGGTCATTTACATTTCAGATTCCGATGTATTGTTAACCCTTTCGTGTATGGAGGGGCCTTCTGAATGGTGGCGATTTCCAGGGTTTTGGGAGCAGCTTCTCGGAATTTCGTGACTTCCTGTCTATTCCTCTTACATATTGTACCATATACATAAATATATTGCTCAGGGGCAAAGCCGGTCCAATTTATGAAGGGTGCCTTAGACCCTTTTTTTGCCGTTTTTGGCACTGTTAAACACAGAAGAAAAATGTGTATCATAAATATTGTTTTTGCAATAGAACTTCATGCTTCACATGAGTGGATAGACATATGTCATCGCAAACATACGAAATATATTTTGCCGACCTGAGGCCATTTCGCCTGGTCAGGTCAGTGTCATAAGACAGACTTTGGTTTTATGCATGAGTTTTTTGGCGTCAGTCTTCGAAATAACAAATCCGGAAGATATTTAACTTAAGAGAGTGATCTTTACTCGCGATTCAAGTTTCGGGTCGGTGTTAAGTCAGGTCACGGAGCTATGACCTAAAACGTTGGCGCGTGAACCCTAGACGACGGTCATGAACAAGACGTTGAGGAATACAGTCAATGTAAATGATTGGACTCTTTTTCGAACGCCACATAATACATCCAAGGCCATTTTGTGTGACTTGGAGATTTGATGTCACTTGAGGTCAAAGATCAAAGGTTGACTGCATGAAAATGCGGCCATGACAGTTTCCCCTTTTTTCACGCCCCTGGCACGGCCTATGCTATTATTTTACAAGCATTGTGATATTAATGTACCTAGTATGAAATGACTCGTACAAACTAAAAAATATTTTTTAGCTGCCTTATTTCTAATCCCTGTGAATGCCTGTGAATTTTGCCAAAATTCTAAACATGGCGAAGGGGAAAACTCCTATGGATTAGTTAGATTCTTCTTCTTCTTCTGATTGCATCAGATTAGATTAGATAAGATTTATGCCAGTTCCATCAGAAATGGTCCATAAACATCGAAGTTATAAGAAGCAAAAAATTCGCCTTTGTTATTCCCTCTGTATTCAGCCCGTACGATATTTTTAAAATATCTTTTGATAAGTTTGCAGTTCACGTCATGGCGAATCGATTGCCGTTTGTTTGAGTCATGTCGGACAGGTAGTTCTCAAGGTCTAGGACGGGGGGAATAAGCTTCCCCCGCCCATGTGGGAATGCCTCCAGGCGATATGGGTACAGGAATAGGGTTAAGCATACACTGGAACAGTTCGCCATTATCGAAGACCTCGACAATGGCGTCACAACTAGTGACCTGACATTAACCGGTTGTATTTCTGGGGAAGAGATGCGGAAAGGTTGTAAATTCAGCTGTTGCAAACGTCATCTTATTGACGTGAGTCTTCCACCGGAAGTAAAAAATGAACTCATCCCCGCCGTCCGGCGAGGGTTAAGACATGTGTATTATGATGTTCATGTTCCCATACGTTGTGTTCTGGCTCACCGGTACCACCAGCACCACTAGTGCTCTGAACGCTCGACAGCCCCTTTACGCGCGGCCGTTTTCAGGGGATCAGCTTCAGTGAGCCGCTGCGGCAGCTGTCGGAGGCCGAAATGACGACCATGCAGCTGCGCTACTACAGCCCGGAGGTGCACCGGGCCGCATTCGTTCTGCCGCGGTTCGCCCGGCTGGCGCTGCAGTAGCGGCGGCGGCGGCGGTCGCGACGGCGTCTGGCTGGCCGGCCGGGCATCGCTACACGGGCAATCTCACTCGGCGTCGGCCGGGCATCAACCGTGTACCGCGCTGCCGGAGAAGCGTGCAGCGGCTCAGGTCTGGTGTGCGGGGATAGTTGGGTCCAGGTTTGTTAGGGGGAAGCGCTTCCACGTCAGTTAGTGCGGCTACCGCGGGGTCGAATCTGGGTGGGACTGAGCCTGCGGACGAGGCTTACGCTCAGGTACTGCTTGGTCGGCTGATCGCTGTGTCGGCGAATGTCGAGAGCTATCACTAGACATTATTGAAGCTTTTACGGCAGAACATCGTACGCTTGCGGCCTGTCCAAGGCGCAGTTAGGCTCGAGCAGAAGAAACTCAAGGATCCATTTACTTCGTGGTTTAGGAGGCACTTGCAAGCCATGTACAGAGATGACAAGCAGAGGATGAAGTATGTGCGTGACTGTTGCTGCCTGTCCTGGCCGCAAACAGATCTTGGCCTTCCGACGTTGCACTCGGTTCTTCGTCATCCAGTCTTTGGATGTGTGTTGAATTTATTTAGTTTTTTTTTATTTTTTGGCAAAGCTGCGAGTGACCTGAGTAAATATCAGAGATGTTTTCAGTGTTATGTTTGTTGGCGAGTTGCCTATCATCTTTCAGTTGGTGGTATGCCACAGAAATATCAACAGTTCTTATATGCGGTGTCGAGTGATCGGAAATAGTATGTCCGACGCATTTTTTAACATGATTGAACAAGTGGACTTAAACTTGCATGCACGTGTGAATTATCAGACAACGCCCTGCTATTTTTGCCGTGAACGTACGTATCAGACATCTTGGGAAAAAGGGAAACATAAGAAAGGCGTCCGCGTTGTCCGTGGCAGCGACGTATAGTGGATGCTGATTGATCTCTTGGAGTCTGAGGCCACCACTAGAAATGTGTATTCGTGCGCGTACTGGACATCAGTTCTCGTTTTGTGTCGTGATCCTTCGAATTTGTGTTGACCGTGCATTGCGTAATTTTTTGCTGATCTACACCTTTTTACATGAAATGAAAAAAGTTCATGGCCAGATTGAAAAAGGACGTCAGATTGAACATCGTCACGTTGAACCTGGAAAACCTAAACGCCGAAAAAATGAAGTGCCGTCTGCACACAAATAAAACATTTGTGGTTGGAATGGACAGGCATTTTGAATGTTATGTCACGTTCGGAATCGATAGCATGATTGCAGACGCGGGATGGTAGCAACGAACATGCAAGTTACGGGCGTGCTAAATGGGAATCCGCCGCCTTAATGGAGATGTGGTTGATGTTGGTTAATTTTCAATCAGCACCCATTTTTTTCTGAGAAATAGCCAAGGCATAAATATACTTAGAATGGAACGCTATTCTGACGACACCCAATGATGATAACACAAAACGAATGTTATGCCAACATTCTTTGCCCTGCGCGTGCTCTTCTCGTCACACGCCTGTCGATGGGACAAGAATAAACAAGAAACAAAGAAAGGTCGCGGGAAATCGCCTCTAAACACCAAATATGGGGATTTGGTATTTATAATATACTAGTATTGTGTATTACATATTATTTATGGATATTACACATATACTGTATGTATATGGAGCATTATATATTAGTATATACTACGGTCACACGGCACTAATTGGTTTCTAAGGCTGTTTGCGGTCCTTCCCAATGGTAGAAAAATTCATCTCATGGAAATTCATCATAAGCAAAAATTTAGGGCTTACGAACAGGGTGAGGTAGCAAATACCGTAGTTCTGGTAGCTTTGTCGGTTTTTAACCAGGCCCAGGGTCACTCCCAAATTTACCGCGTACGCCACGTTTGATAGGGAAGCTTTGAAGACGATGGGCGCTGTGGGTTCTGAACAAATATTTATGAAGCAATTCCAGGCGTTTTTGGTCGTCTCTGACACAACCCAAGTCCACAGTGTTCCAGCTGACTGCATGTTGCTAGTAGACGTCTCGGGGTCCGCAAGAAATGCCTTGCATAGATTTCATGGCGGTTTTTGTGCACCACGTATGTAAAGGTAGTGGAAGGCAGGCGTTGGATGGTAAGCATCAGACTAGGCGGTGCACTCGGTCACTGTCCATCAGGCCCATTTAACAGTTTTTTTTTTTAATATTTCGGGCTCAGACCCTCCTCACCTGGCAGTGCAATCATGGTGAATTAAAATAGCCTCGTGAAATACGACATATGTGTTTCCCTTTTTCCTCCTGGCTGTTTCCCCAGACCGTGGACCTCATCGAAGAGAATGGCCGGACAATCACGCCTGCCTGTTTTTCGTGGGAATTTGGTTGTGAAGTAATAAGCACGGCATCTTGGTCTGAGGCGTCCAGCGTCCTGTGTCCAGTCTTGTGTCTCACTGGACGTCAGCTGTTCGTCTGTTTTGGTGAGAACGTGCCACTTCTGGGCTGTACGCTCGACTGCTGGGCTGTGCAGCTCGACTCGTCCTACACCACATGCCTGTCGCCCTCTGGCAGGTGAAGACTGCACCTCGGCTACCGCGCTCGCTCTGTTCCGTCCGGGGCCGGCCGATGGCGCCGCTCGGCTCCGAACGCTCCGAAGTCATCTTTCAGTGTATTCACCACCCATCATACGTCGGCACCAATGCAGTCAAAAGCGTGTCGTGTTCGTCGGCGTCGGCCGGGCCCGGCGGCGGCGGCGGCGCCGCGGCCGGGGCGCGGCCGGCGCGGGCGCGGCGCCGCCCGGCCGCCGCCGCCGCCGCCGCCGCCGGCCGGACTCGGTACGGTCGAGCGTGCGAGCGTCGAAGCTGTCTGGGAAGCGAGAGCCGGCGCCCGGGCCGCGTCGGCGCCCAGCCCCTGCCGGCGCGGTCCGGGGTGGCGCGGCGCGGCCGCCTACTCCTCCAGGTGCCGCGACTCCTGGACCACAGTGATTGTGCCGCCCGGCACGGCCGACTGCGTCACGAAGCTGCGGTGCTTGCTGCGGATCATGGACATGTTGCCCTCGGCGGTCTCGGCGCGCGCCTCGGCTGCCTCGAGCTCGCGCTGGAAGCGGCGCACCCGGTTGATGTTCTGCGCCGACGTCTGCTCCTGCTCCTGCAGCTGGCGCCTGTAGAGGTTCATCTGCGGACGAACGGGGGGGGTCAGGGGTCAGGGCACGACCGGCTGAACTCTCACACGGCGATCACTGGCCGCGCGGGCGCAGGCACGGACGACTGTGACTACGACTGGACACGCTGAACCCCGCAGTCGATATCTGGCCATTTCCTGGCGTCAATATTTAGCTGTGCGCAAATAATCACCGAACAGCAGTTCTGCATTAACCACGGTTGTTGACAATGGTTATCGAGTGATAAAGGACATACGATGATAAAGCGTGCGAGGAAGGTGCGATTTAAAGCTAAATAGCTCCATCTCAACGCTCAAATGACGGTATGTATGGATTAAACGATGAGTCCTGTGAAATCAAACTCCCACCTTCTGCGAGGCCATGTCGAGGGACTCCTTCAGCATCACGATGTTGGCCTGATCCTCCTCCATCTGCACCATCAGCTCCTTGACGTTGCGCTCCTTCTTTCTGAGTACGCTCAGGGTCTCGGCGTGTTTCCTCTTCTCGTTGTCGAACTCCAGCTCCAGGTCGCGCAGCTGGCGGGCAGAGCAGGCCAGGGCCTCGGTCACACGGGGCCGGGCAGGTATCAGGTCGTGACAGGACCATTACGGCCTGCTGCCCCGCCGCGACAGCACGGCCCGGGCAGGGCTCAGCTCGTGACCAGGCCATCGGGGTCTCCTGACCTGACCCGTTGTCACAGCTGGATAGGCCTCAGGACTGGCGCAGAAACCTGACCCAGCTGGGGAAGTCGGATTCGGCGGTCAGGGCTGGATCAGGCGGTCCGATTACGGTCAGACCGACGTCCGGTCACGGCCAAACCGAGGTCCGATCACGGTCAAACCGCGGTCCGATCACGGCCAGGCCTCGGGGTAATTCTTCGGGGACCAGATGCGGATTTCGTGGTCGCTTATGTTACATTTTTGGTAATGATGAGAAAAAGGGCACAACGATACCATGGCGAATCCTACAAAACTATCAAATAACTTAGATCACACCTATTTCCACTCACATGGTGTCCTTCGGCCAAACAAGCCCACTAGACGATGTGAAAAACCCCTCCCAACCTACAACTTTTGCCAGGACCGTTTGGGACGCTTCCAATAGGGCCGGCCAATACCAGGTGGCACGGCATCGCTCGGGCGGGAACAGACCACCCCGACACTCACGCGGGCCTCCAGCTTGCTGATGACGCGCTTGCCGCCGGCGATGGCGCTGGCCTCGACCTCCTCCAGCCGGATGGTCAGGTTCTTCACCTCCACCTCCAGCGACTTCTTGATGGTCTCGATCTTGACGATGCGAGTCTGCTCCTCCGTCAGGATATCCACCGTGTGCTTCAGCTCGCTCTGCACCTTCATGCACCGGTCATCGGCCATCTGTCGGAGGAAAGCGCCCCGGTGATATCCCTCCGCCCGTGATGCCGTCACGGCGGCGCAACGACGCCGTGCTGCCGCCGCACACGGCCGGACTGGCAGATGCGTGGCGCACTGACACCTGCTTCCCTGCAAGTCTCAGGGGAAGATCAGCACACCTGCATCCTTTTGTAGGTATGTGATCAGGGACTGCGGCTTCACTGCACACGATTCATTCGACGAGAATGACAGTCTAGGACGTCCCTGACCTTTAGCTCCTTGGTGACCTCGTCATAGTCCGAGGTGAGGTTGGCGAGTTCCTGCTCCAACTTGCTCTTGACGCTGGTCAGGTTGACGTTGACGGTCTGCAGCTCGTTGATGCGCACGCGGAACTCCTCGGCCTGCTCCTCGGCGGCACGCTTCTGCCTCTGGGCCTGAACAGCACCTCTCGTCAACAGAGCAACCAGAGCTTCGTGTATCGACAGACATTGACACGACCGACATGGAAGAAACTACTGCTGCGAAGCAATGTCAGATCCATTTTTAGTATGTACGTTTCGACGAAATCAGCTCAGCCTCCTTTTTCAACCGCAGTTCTTCCAATAACAAGTTGCCTCAAGTCATTTCCTGGGAAAGCTTGTCATGTCAAAACTACGCCGGACTGCTTAGAAGTCGCCCAATGCGGCTACCAAAACCGTAAACGTATGCGCCGCCGGAACCGGCGACCCCAGGCATAAGCAGCGAGCCGGCGAGCGAAGTGCGAGTGACGTCGTACGGCGTCCGACATCCCGGCGTGTCGGCCCTGCTCAGGTCCCGCCGACCCAGCTCGGGCCGAGGATATCCGGTCCGAGCAGGGGCTGACCTGGTCCAGGTTGCCCCGCAGCTCGTCGTTCTCGGCCGAGAGTGCCTGGATGCGCCGCTGGGCGATGCCGTACTGGTCCAGAGTGGCCTGCAGCTGGCGCTGGACGTCGTCGTAGTGGGCCTGCAGCTCCGTCAGCTGGCGGGCAGAGGTCAGGGTAGGTTAGGGCGTTTGACCCGTTTGACCCGTTTGGCCAGGACTGATTGTCCGAAGAGGAATGCAGTAGTTCGGAAATTCTCGGGTACTCAGGACGTGATTGGGCGTGACCTGAGGTCATCTGAAGAAACTTTCCTCAGACAGGAGTTGTCTGAGGAAAGCTTTGCCACGTCACGTCACTCACCAGCACAGTAGTGAGTTCGTGCTTTAATTAAACAGGACATTATTCTCCTAAAATGCTGCTGTTGATCCCAACTGGAACGTTATCATCATAGAACATTATCATCGGCGCTATGGGCCCTGCGGGACGCATTAAAATTACTTCAACTACGAAACATACACTAAGCATTACGGCTGTCTTACTGTATGCATTACCTTAGCCACCACTAAACAGTGCTGCTGCTAAACACCGCTAATGATGCTTGAAAGTCGGAAAATAAAATTCTTAAAAGACACGTAACAGGAGTGGAACCAAGATCTAAACACGACGAGCTGTTTTGATAACCAGCCCCACCTGCAGCGACAGCTTCTTGATCTGCTTCTGCAGCTCGATGTTGTTCTTATTGGCGACGTCCAGGGACATCTCCAGCTCGGTGATGGTGATCTGCATCTTCTTCTTGATGCGCAGCACCTCGGCCTTGAGGCGAGCCTCGGCGTCAGCCAGGCGGCCGTTCAGCTGTTCGATCTCCAGAGTCAGCGTCTTCCTGCGGACGAGGAAAACACGCCCGTAACTCACTGGGTGCCGGCCTCACAGTCGGCTCATCGAACGGAAACCTCCAGCGCCCCGGGATAGCTCCCGGGAATATCTCCAGCTGTGGATAAGGAAGGTCGGGTGACGAGAAGATGCGGAGAGGCCGCCGTTTACGGTAACGGCTCTGGCCGTCAGTACACCGTAACCGGATGGCGGGGAAACTATGCCGACCACGGACAGCGTCGAAAACACGCCCGAACATGACGCGCCAGGTCCTGCATCACGCCGTGAACATGACTAACGGGTTGGTGGAGACTACTGACATGAATTCACCGGTAAATTGATTGGTTTAATGATGTACGCAGTATTTGTTTTGGGCGAAGGTGTTCTGCCCAAAGCCGTAAAACTGTTCCCTCCTCCGTGCTTTCTGGCATCAGTAAACGACCTAACCTTGTTCCGGTTCAGGTACTCTGTAGCTAACAGAAATCAGTTATCCGCTATGTCAACTTTGTTGTTGACGTCGTACCTCGATTTTCCTCTATTTCTTCAGAACCGATCTTTGTCTCGCTCATTGTATCTCTGATCCTCAGTCAACACATGCAGATATTTATTGAGACGCGTTTGCGAACTTTCCGTGGTCGCATACTCCTGAGCAGCACATTATTCGCCATGGTGAAACACAGCGAAGCGCGTCCGACGCAAGACCATCCGGTCAACAGTAAAGGTTTCAGCATGCAGTCCTGTCGGCAACATGATGTCCGCATCGTCGGTAAATATTACACACTTTTTGCATCGTCCAGCACTCAGTAATCCTCATCGGTTAAAGTGATGGTGTCTGAAAGTTCCCATTCCTGACCTATAAAGTTTCAAGATTTAATCATGCACGGTGCGGTGCGTTTTGGAAGTGGTGTCGATTTCTTGAGTAGAGTCCTTCCCGGCATACGAATAACGATATTTAAATGCAACCATGTCCGCATAGCTCTGGCGGTTCGCGGCACTCCGATCTCGGATTTTTGGATCTTCAGGGGATCCTATGCCCGCACAAGATATTCTTCAGTTTTCCCGGACTCAGATCGCAAGAGAGACAATTTTCCGTTCAGTACCCGGATCCGTGCACGTCCCAGTAGAGCGGCTGATGCCGCTGCCTGCTGCAGGCCCGCTGCCGCGCCAACTGCTCCTGCTCCTCCCGCGCCCACTGCAGCTCCTGACGGCGCCGCCACTGCTCCTCCTCCTGCCGCCGCTGCTGCTGCTCCTGCTGCAGCTGCTGCTCTTGTTGTCTGAGCCGCTGCGCCGAGCGGCGGGCGTCGGCCAGCAGCAGCTGGTCTTGGCCGGCCGGCACCCTGATGGGCTGGCCGGCCGCCGGGCAGGCCCGGCCAGACGGCGCCACGCGCTCGAGCGCGGCCCGGATCAGCCGCTGCTGGTGGGAGCGCTGCTCGGCCCGCTGCTGCTGCTCGGCCAGCGCCGAGGCCGGCCGGCCGCCGCGCGCCGCCGGCCGGCCGCGGCCGTCGCAGCCGCCGCAGCCTCCCGTCGGCTCATAGTGCCGACAGCAGCGCGCGAAGCTCGGGTTCACGTACGGCGGGCTGTACATGATGCGCCTGACGTGCGGCCTCTTCGGGCGGTCGAGCCGCCGGGTCTGATCCGTCCGGGCGGTCCGGTGGCGGCGGCCGGCCGGGCGACGGGCGTACGGAGCCTCAGGAGGGCGGCTGCGGCGGCCGGCTGCTGTCCCCGGCTTCAGGATGTGACGGCGCCGTCTCACTGGGCGTCGCGCGAACTCGGTGCGCCGGTACCACGACCGGTGACGCGCCGGAGGGCCGCAGGAGACCGAGCGGCCTGCGCTCCGGTGTCGGACGAGTCGGCGACTGAGCGACAGCCGGGACTCGTCTGCCGCGACCAAGGCGTGACCTTGGGCCCTGACATCAACAACGCGCCCAGCGCCGAAAATATCGACATCGACGACCGCGCCGGAACCTGGCGAAGCCGGGCGTCGCAGAGGTATTTGGCTGAGATCAGCCGTACCGCGGACTTGCTCTCCGCAGGCGCGATTATTTCAAGCTTGGGCTTTCCTGGCCGGGTTCGAAAAAGCCACATAACTTGAGAGACTGGGTAACATACTGCTTATGAGAGATCTTTGCAGAGTGGCGGCAGCAGATGAGTGTCCTTATATGGCCGCCACTATACTGATTCAGTGATACCACTACACCCGGCCATTGAGACTTCGTGCCGGAATGATGCGAAGGCGGCCATTGTGATGTGAAGGGCTGACGCAGAGGCGGCCATTGTGATATGACGGACTGGCGTAGAGGGCATTACGCCCACAGTGGTGGATCCATGCGTGTGACAGCCCCTAGAGCAGATAGGACAGGGGCCCAACATTTGGATAGTTTAACATTAGCTCTATGGCGCTGCATACGAGGAAGGTGCAGAAGCTAGCGTTGGCATTACCCACTTTGAAAATCCTCCGAGACTGATGGGCAGATCGGAGCGCAAGCGATCTCCACAGCCAACACCGCAGCGGACCGGCGCTCAGGCGGCCACGCCCATCGGGCGGCGTCGGTCCGGGAGACTGGTTTTTGCCGTCGGCCGCGTGCCTGTGACGTCAGGGCCGGCCTTGGCAAGGGGAGCCGTCGGGCCCGACGCTGTCCGGCGGCCGAGTCATCGCTCCGGAGCGCCGCCGTCGGTCGTGCCGCGGACGGGGCCGTGTCGACAAATGAGGCGCGCTCGGCGGCGACTCCGACCGGACGGCCGAGATCGAGCGAGCAGGCCCGACGGGCGGCCACGTCTGACGAATTTCCGGCGGGACCTGGAGCGGCCTGCGGTGGCACGATCTGATCCGATCCGACCTGGCTTAGCCTTTCCTCGTATGCGTGTGGACTATGCTTGACATCCGTTTCCGCACGATCACGAATAAACATGACGCAGAGCCGGTGGTGTAGTTTTTTGCAGCGATACGACGCGACATTATGCCAGGTCACCCATAGAACGCTGTCTACACAGCGTCCGCCGGTATGGCTACGTTAAATCCGAATGTAATTGGGATGGTCCGTTGATGATTTAACTGGGATGGTCCGCCGATGGCGTTAGCTGGGCCCGTAACCCCTTCTGACTTCACTGCTCTCAATGTTTCCCAGAAGCGTCGCTTACTAATAGCTGACCGGACATTATGTTACCAGGTGTCTATTCACAGTGACCAGGTGTCTGTTCATATCGTGTTTTACTCGTTAAAACGTATCTCTGAACGGCGGACGTGTCATGCGGAAATGGACTGTTTCTTTTTACCTAATATGGCTTGTTTTTACCCGTGCCTGACATAACTTTGTATCAAGTGGTGTTAAAACGCTTTCGTGAATCACTTGCGCGCTATTGTCAGGCTGAGCACAGCACAAGGCAAAACACGGTCGGCCTCCATCTGTCTTTCTGAAATTATATGGTTCAGTATCCAGTCATAATGTGCCCATGGACACCCAATTTTGGAAAGGGAGGGAAAACTGATCGCGCGTGTATATATGTGCACATGTATTTATATAAAACCCAGTCGTGTATATATATTTGAATATACACACACACATATATATATGCATATATATATATATATATATATATATATATATATATACAGTAATCCCTCGTTATTCGCGGATAATGCGTTCTAAACCCCTCCGCGAAAGGTAAAAATCCGCGAAGTAGTGTCACCCTCTCATTTTTAACATACGCACATTTTTTATGTATGAATAATGTGAATAAGTGTATATGAAACCATATAAGTGCATATGTTATCATTAGAACATCAAAGAATAGTTTCAAACATGTAAATAAAATATTAATAGAATAAATAACATACATAAAATAATGTATAAATAACATAAATATGATACGTCTGTGTGTGCAACATACGTAGATGTAACTAAAGTTTACATACTGTAAATATGTTTTTAGAACTCTTTTATTCTTATAACAAGTTTCCTTTTATAACAAGGCACGTAACTCGCCTCTGACAATAGCTTCTCTTTGCTTGATCTTTATAAATGTCGATGAAACACCTGTGCAGTACAATGGAGGTGAAGAAGATGAAGATGATTTACTGCACAGGTTAATGAGAACTTCACTGCTCCTCAGATGACGCCTCATCTTCAGGTGCTAGGGGCGCTGGATCGTCGCGGGCAGCTTCGGATAGAGCTGGGGTAGCTGCAGGAGGCGGCGTAGAGGCAGCAGAAAGAGCTTCTGCAAGACGTTTTCGGCGCACAAGGAACATCGTGATGGGGAGTTGTGACCGTTGTTTTTTCTTCTGAGCAAAGATGCCCTTGTACAACGCCATTACACCGTCAATACGGTTACTGAATTCTACGGCTCTGACCATGTTGTCGTCGATTTCTTGGGCCCTTTGTTGCGGAGTCTGTGCTATGTTGCAGAGCTCTTGCAGGTTTTCGAAGGTAAGGCCACGTTCTTCAGCTTCGTTGTCGTCACCGTCGTCAGCTACCTCCTCTTCTTCCTCACTTGCCGATCTTATCATTTCGACGAGTTCCTCGTCGGTTAGGGGGTTCGAGTGGCACTCGATCAGTGTGTTCACTTCTTCCGTCGTCATGTCGGAGAACCCTTCAGTGGCTACCAACCGAGCCAGCCTTATCTACGGCGGAGTGGTGAACTTCGTCAGGCGTAAATCGACGTAAGCATGGGTGACGTTTTTTGGCCACAATTTCCTCCAACTTGCAATCAGTGTCTGCTCTTTCATCTCATTAAGAGCATTCTGAATGTTGACCAGGCACGTTGCAATGTTGTATCCCTGCCAATAATCCTTCAGGCTGAAGGCCACGTTGTCTTCGTCGATGGAGGAGATGAGGCCCTCCATCGTTGACCTCGTGTAAAGGGCCTTGAAGGCACGAATGACCCCCTGATCCATGGGTTGCATAAGGGAAGTGGTGTTGGGGGGCAGGAACTCCACTTGGACCCCGTCATAATGGAGACTAGTTGCATGTCCTCCTGCACAGTCCATGAAGAGGACGACCTTAAAGGGCAGCCCCTTTTCAGCGAGGTACAGCTTTACCTGCGGGATAAAGCAGTTTACAAACCAGTCGAGTGTGAGGGCTTTTGTTATCCATGCCTTTTTGTTGTGCATCCAGTAAACGGGCAGCATGGCTTTGTTTTTGTTTTTCAAAGCCCGAGGATTCAGGATTCAGCGACTTGTAAATTAAGCCGGGCTTGAGCATGAAGCCCGCAGCATTCCCACACATGAGGAGAGTCACTCGATCTTTGTGGGCCTTCAACCCTGGCCTCTTCAATTCGTCCTTGTAAAGGAACGTCCGGGACGGCATCCTCTTCCAGAAGAGGTCAGTCTCATCCATGTTAAAGACCTGCTCCGGGAGATAACCACCCTCATCAATTATCTTCGGAAACTCTTCCTCGACGTAACGAAGAGCTGCCTCTTGGTCTGCCGAGGAGGCCTCCCCATACAAAGGAACGCTTCGAAGACCAAATCTCCTCTTAAATTTCTCGAACCAGCCCTTGCTGGCAACAAAACTACGTTTTTCTCGTGGGGTAGGATCACTCGAGGCACTGGTACTAGGCTGAGGTTCATTTTCGTCGTCGTCATCACCGTCGTTCAACTCTCCTTCAGGAACGAGGCTATCATACAGGGCTTTGGCTTTAGTCCGAATCATATTGGTATCGAGACTAACCTTCTTTTCCCGACAGTCCGATATCCACACTGATAAGGCATTCTCCATTTTCACATTTCGCTTATTACGAGAAGTCACAACTCGCTTAGTGTCCTTGGAGAACGATATCGAGGCAGTTTTACGGATATTCACTTCACCTTTTTTTATGTAGCGAACCGTCGTTTCGTTCAATCCGTAATGGCGTGCAACAGACGCCTAGCTATGGCATGCCTTAAGCTTGTCCAATAAATTAACTTTCTCGTTCACCGTCATCATTTTCTCTTCTTCTTGGGTTCACTAGAGGATTTAGAGTGTGGAGGACGTTTAGGAGCCATTTTCAAGGGCGTCACAAGCACTATTTTGCACAAAGAGACACAAGAGAACATTAAAAATTAGCACACCTCGAGACTAAGCATCACTCAAACATTGATTTCAATGAGCGCGTTCATCTTCGCTGGGTATGAAAGCGAAGGTGGGGGAAACGTCTAGGCCAATCAGCTTGCGAGATTCCCGAGTCGGGAGAGATATCAAATGGCGGGATGCTAGCCAGCCAATCAGAGACGCGGATTTTGAATTGTGTGGGCACTCCCTGCCTTCTGCTGGCGTGCGGACAACTTTCGCGCCATAATTCCTCAACTTTGAGTTTTTGATGAATATTTTTGAACAATCCGCGATGTACTGAGGCCGCGATAAATGAACCGCGAAGTAGCGAGGGATGACTGTATATGCATATTCGAGTGGCACCTCCTCTGTTTGTAGCAATCATAGCGCTCGAGATCTCGGGATCTGCAAAGTTCCCGCCATTCGGGCGGCCGAGGGAGGTCGCCGCACTATACACACACACCCAACCAACGGACTGACGCCAGCCGACGCGTCACCGGCGGCAGGCATACCTCTAGCAGACATCCAATCCTGTAGGACCATGGATGGAAACATTTCCGATCGTGTGTACGCATGAAAATGTGAAATGACTCTTAAGTGTTGGAAAGGAAACCAGCTTCTTCGTCACTGTTCAAAAGCACCATTCCGTCTGTTTTCCTTATGGCCCAGCCGCGTCCACACGAACTAATAATAGCCGCGTCCCTGAACGTTCGGACCTATTCGGCCGCCGACAGCGGCTATTTTCTGCGCCGGGACGGAGGCGTCTATTCATATCTGGGACCCGTCGGCGGTCGCAGAGGTTCCCGACAGCTGGCGTTTAGGCCCCAGCGCTGCTGTCATCCCCAGATTATCTATCACACTGTGACGGTCACGCCGCCCGCTATGTTTTCTCAGTGTAACGAAAATGTGAAAAAGGCGGAGATCTCTTCTGAATGGCTCAAGCTGAAATTAGCAAAGCTACTTGATATAGATGCAGAATTATCTCACAATGACGTCTATTTCCGCCGCATTAGTACTTCGTTGAAATGATTTATTCTGACAAAGAGTGTAAGGTGTTTTCCAAGTCCAACATTTGGCAACATTGCGTACGATAGGAAATGTAAGATTGATGCCTTCAAAGGGTTTATAACTCACTTTGCACAGTTGTAAGACTCGATGGTACGTGCCGGAATGAAATAGTTTGCAATATCCCCTAAAACGCCAGATGGAGAGGTTCCGTGGACCGAGCCTGGATTTCGCCAAGGAGTGGGCCAGAAGAAAGTAATTCTCCTTCCACAAAGCTGTAAATTCCTCGAATTTAGGTCCCTTATTTTCGAGTTCCCGAAATTCTGCTTTATTTTCCTTTTCAATTCCAAGGGGCCATGGCCCCTTGGCCAGTTCCCCCTTGGCTACAGCACTGAGAAGCCAACGTGTCCACCGAGCCTAAACGCCAAGTGCGCTATTTTGTAAAGCCTATAATGTTCCCACAAATATTTTGTTTTACTACGCGCACCGCTGCAATACACGACTCTGTCGTGGAAAAGCGGGTTTTGCACTCAGTTGTGACAGAAAGCAAACTGGTTTTTGATACGTAGTTTTTTGGACAAAAACTCTCATCCGTAAAACTGGCCGACGTACCGTCGATAGTCTTGGAAATTTTCTGAAAATGACCACGTTCCACGAAATGTTATGACAAATAAACAACGTCAGAAAAATGCTTCATCTTATTTCTCTTTCCTTCCCTTTTTTTCGCTCCATGAAGTAGCTCCAGAATGGCTCATGAATGAGTATCAAGGGGTAGATCAGGAGTGAGGTTGCAGGGCAGAATAAATTAGCTACCTTTAACGTTTTTTTTTCGCCTTTCTCTTTTCCTTTCTTCATTCGCAAGCACTGACGTGCGCTCAAGAATGCTTAATAAATAGCAATGAGGACTGAGTGGTGAATAAAGAATGAGGTAACAAAATGGATAAATGTGGCAACTTTTGAGTGCGGACATGAACACGAATCACCACCCTCAGTGCGGCCATCTTTTATCGCGATGGTGTTTTCGTGCCTAAAGGCCAGTTATTGGGGAACTGATACGTCGGATTTCTGGCTTAGGAGTAATTTGCGGGAGTCGGAGCCTCAGTAACCGCAGACCCCGACGTCACGGGGCTGCTGACCCGCCAGTGGCTTCTGTCGACGGACCCACACGCACCCTGACAACCGACAGCACGACAAGGATTCCGCGCTTCATAAACGTGGTGATCGTCCACTCACCGTTTTACCTGGTGATCGTCCACTCATCTCCGGTTGTCAGTTTTCATATCTGTCAGAAGTTTCCTGAGAGCATGTCTTTCCCTTGCATTCTAGGAAACCTTGCGGACTGAGAACGGACCATGTCCCCCACGGCCCGTTGGACCCACTCATGATGATAGTGGGCGTCACAGGCAATCAGTGGGCCCAAAACTACGTACCATCGGAATCCGTTGAGACTAAGTCAAGTCACAAGACCCCCATACTAGCAACTGGAGGACTGACCTGACCGTCTCCAGCTCCTCCTCCTTGGCAGCCAGCCTCTTCTCCATCTCGTGACGCACCTGCGAGAGCTCGGCCGACAGCGCCTGGGCGCGGGCCTCCTCCGCGCGGCGACCCTGCGCAGAGGGCAGCACCGTCGCCACCACAGGTCGCACCACTGCCGCCACGCACGAGCTTCGAGCGAGCTTGCTTTGGGAGCGCTCGAAACGGATCACACCTTGCACCAGAACGAGCTTACTGGCATTTCTGACAGCCATGCTGACATAAAGTCATATGCAACCGAAGTGCAAAACACGGCTGAAATGTAAAGCTATCTTTACCATGTGGTTTCAACAGAAATCAGTCTTCCCTTTACACGGCAATGCAAAAGGCGTAGGCAAATCAAACATCTGCTCTGGCAGTTTGTTCACGAATACAGAGATATTGAGGAGGGCGATTTGAGCAAGTACTTTTGCGACACAGCTTAAAACCTCCCAAGCCTCAGTTATGTCACAAAATAATCCAAGCATGATGCCCAAACTGTCGCAAAGAGTCTGCTATTCAGTGGAGACGCGGCAGTTGAGTCTGGATGGCCTGGTGGGGTCCGGGGCAGGTCAGCTCACGGCCTCAGCCTCCTTGTAGGCGGCGGCCAGCTCCTGGCGCTCGTTCTCCAGCCTCCTGTTCTCCAGCTCCAGCTCGTGGTAACGGCGGGTCAGCTCGGCCAGCGCGTTCTTCAGGTCGTGGTTCTCGTCTGCCGAACGTTGTCAGGTGTTATGCTGAGACCAAACAGATCGAGGGTAAACAAAGCTCTCTTGTTCAAAACGTGACAATCAATGAAGGATTTCAAGACGCCGGACTTCTGGAGCATTGCGAATTATCTGAAAGTCACGCCACTCTATTTTCTTGAGGCACATGACGAGTTTAAGAAAATACGTCTGTGAGAGGCTCGAATGATCATAGTACTCTGCATCTAAACCTACTAAAGCTAGGAACCAAGGCCTCTTTGGCTTCATTTTTCTGTCCGGTTGCCACAACAACCTCAGCCTCCCGTCAGCTGATGCCCGAAGTTTCTAGCGCCGGCGCTATGCTACGACCGTCACCCACCTCCGAGCTTCTTGTTCTCGCGACTGAGGTTGTTGTTCTGGTCCTTGAGCTTGTCGTTCTCGACGTTGAGCCGCTGGATTTCGGCGGCCTTGGCCCGGTTGTCGCGCTGGCTCTGCTCGTACAGCGCTCCCAGCTCGTCCAGCTGAAAAGCCCGGCGGTCAGAGGCGTGACACGGACCGTCCCCAGAGAAACGTACACTACTAGCGATCACCAGTTGCTGGGAGTGATTGGGACCAATCGACGACGAGAATGTAAGATGGGCTTCGGGTTCCGCGGCTTCCGGTTTCATTTAAGAATACCTGCGGTGTCGTGAAGTGATGCTGCTGACAAGTATTGGCCAAAACGAAGACGGTTTTCCCTTTATTGCGAGGTACGGCCAAAATATTCCAGTCTCTGGCATGGGACAGATAAG
Source organism: Capitulum mitella (assembly GCA_030062745.1). NCBI lineage: Eukaryota > Metazoa > Arthropoda > Thecostraca > Pollicipedomorpha > Pollicipedidae > Capitulum > Capitulum mitella. Next base: position 25,663,868 of record CP099850.1, on the reverse strand, counting down.
CGGCAACCAGAACTGACCTTGCCCTTGAGGTCGTTGTTCATGCGCTCCAGCATCTCGACACGCTTCTGGAGCTCGCGGCAGGTGCCGTTAGCCTTTTCTAGATCGATGATGAGGACCTCGACCTCGGACTGCAGCCTGGACTTCTGCTTCTCCACCTGGGCCAGCTTGGCCATGAGCGACTCAATGTGCTCCTCCTGTTCCTGGATCTTCAGGGCGAACTTACGCCTGTGCACAACCAGAGTCAGACAGCCCGACACAAAGGTCAACCGGAGGGCCAGAGAACTCAGCATAGAGGTCAACCGGAGGGCCAGAGAACCCACAATCATTTTCTGGTTTAACAGATGGTTGAACAGATAACTTAGCAAATAACACACATCCTGAAACGATAATAAATCAGCCGTTGTAGCAAACCCGTTCAATGAAGAATTCAGTTTATTTACCGGCCAGCACTGCCGGCACATCCGCCGGCCGTAAGCCATTAGCGCATATCAGCGCTCGAGCTGAGCACGGCGGCCGGCCGCGGGAGCCCACCTGAGCTCCTCGACCTCCTCGACGTGAGCCTGCGCCTCGTTCTCGTATTTGACGCGCCAGTTGTCAGCGTCGGCCTTGGCCTTGACCAGCTGGCGCTCGAGGTCGAGGCGCGCCTCGGACTCCTCCTCCAGCTGGTGGCGCACCGACTCCAGCTCCGTCTCCACCGTGTGCAGCTGCGACTCCAGTGCGCTGCGACGCTGCAGACCCGGACTCCCGGTCAGCGGGGACGCCGGCACGGACTGACCGGGCCACCCAGCCGGCGGCTCGCCACCGCCAGCAGGGGCTCAGTCTCAGGTCATCAGGTCACCACCGCCAGCAGGGGGCTCAGTCTCAGGTCGCCAGGTCACCGCCCCAGCAGGGACTCAGTGTCAGGGACACTAGGTCACCGCCGTCAGCAGGAGGCTCAGTCTCAGGTCTCCAGGTCACCGCCCCCAGCAGGGACTCAGTGTCAGAGACACTAGTTCACCACCGCCAGCAGGGGGTTCAGTCTCAAACCTCCAGGTCACCGCCGCCAGCAGGGGGCTCAGTCTCAGGCTAAGCAGGTCATCACTGTCACCAGGGGACTGCGCCTTCAGAGGTCACAAGGTCATCATTGTCTCCGGGGGCCTGAGTCTCCAGGTCACCAGGTCACGATTGTCAGCGACTGGCTCAGTCTCTAGGTAACCAATTCACACTGCCCACGATTGGACAAGTCTCCAGGTCACTGGCTAATCACTGTCAGCGCTGACTTGTTGGTCAGGTCTCCACAACCACTTCAGCTACGGTGGCGGGGATAACAGTCGTTATGGTCACGTCGGAGACTTGCATAGACCGCCGCAGCGCAGGTCAGCGCATCATGACAAGGGCCAATAGGAACAACAGGAGAGAATCGAGACTAGTGGTCAGACGGCTCTCCGCTCTTGGCAAAATGTAGTTTTTCGTCTAGAATCAACAATGAACCGTTGGACCTGAAAGGAGTGTCTCCCCGTCTTTTAGTTCCGTAAAGTCCGTTCGAAAGTTCGCGAAATTTGTTTTCAAGTTTTAGCAAAGACAAACCACGCAGTGTATTAATTTTGACGTAAAAGCTATACGCTTTTAGTTCGCATGTGTCAAGGAGCATTCGAGCATTACCCTGTCCTCCTCCTCGAGTCGGCGGTTGGCGTCATTGAGCGCGGTCTGCAGCTGGTGTTTGGTATACTCGATGTTCTCCAGCGTCACCTTCAGATCCTGCACTTCCTTGGTCAGGGAGATGTTCTCCTGGAGAGGTAATCATTGTTGTCGGATGAACTTGACCCGCCGTCATGGATACCGCAGATAGACACAGTTTCAGTTGTCTTGGCGGCCTCCATTAGAGACAGTTATGACCAAGGAATAGGTATGCAATATCTATCCTTGAAGAGGCAGTAACTGGCGTCGGATGACGAACATGACCGGCCGCCATGTATGCCACAAATATATACAATGTCAGTTGTTCTCATCACATTCATCAGAGACAGAAGTCCATGATGAGTCGATAGAAATGTGACGTCCACGGAATTTCTACAGCTGATGAGTACAAAGAAGCGATGGATTTTCAGGGAATCTGAAAGCACTAGCCAGGGATCCAAGTGAGCGTCCGAACATTTCTCAGGCAGCCGATGCGGACCGATGCCAGCTGACGAATATGAGCAGTTCTGAACGCTCGTACTTGGTGAACAATATGACGTTCTGAGGGTTTACCAGTTACATCCAATACGTCGGTCCTCCTCCTGTATGACGTTTGACGTTTAGAACAGAGCGCCGTTTCTCAACTATCGCCGGCGCGTCGGCAGCGCCTCAGACCTGGGAGATCCTGGTCTTGATGCTGGTGAGGTCGATGACGGTGCGGTTGATCTCCTCAATCTTGATGTTGAGCTCGTGGACGGTGACCTCCAGCTTCTCGCAGTGTTTCTGGATGGTGAGCTGCGGAAGGTGGATGGGTTTAGATATGACTCGATCCAGTCTTGACAAGCGCTCGAGACTCAAGTCGCTGAGCGCTGCATGTTGGATGCTAAGCAAGACCACAGATTGGACGTTAAAGTCGTAGCTCTGAATGCTGGATATTCAGCAGATGAAGCAGTGGAAGTATTCCGTCGATTTAAGTCACAGTCATTGAACTAAGGGCTTATCTTCATGAGGATTACATGGGTTTACTGCAAGCTTTACCTTATCCTTGTTAGCACCCTCCATCTGGCCCATCAGCTCGTACACCTCCGTCTGCAGCTTGTTCTTCTCCTTGTCGAGCCTAGTCGGCAATTACCGGCATCGTTACAAAATAGGGAATAGTATCCCTAGTGTGTCCTATATGTCCTATATGTCCTATATGTCCTAATAGTCCTAGTGTCGTTCATCATGCATAAAAGAATCAAGTTTGTTCCTTTGTATATAAAAACGGAGAAAGCAACTCGGAATATTCACCATGGTTTACGGCAGCTAACATGCCACAACCGAAGGTGGAGTTGCGCTAAAAATGACCACATGAGCACAGTGCCTGCGCACAAAACTATAAAGAAAATGGCGCCTTGCAACGCCGGCAAGGACCGCAAAGTGGCGCATTGTTCCCTATAACTAAGCACCTCTGCCAACCAGCTATGCTGAAACGATTCGCACAGCTCATGAGTTCTAAGGGTGAATGACAGGGATGATATCGGACTTCCATCTGTTCATCAAAAGTTTTCTAGCATACCTCAGTCTTAGCTGATATTATGCTGACAGTCTCTTGCTACGCTCACCTCGCTTTAGCTTTCGACATGGAATCGAGCTGGTCCATGTAGTCCTGGATGGCTTCCTGGTGCTTCTTCTTCAGCATGTGCATGCTGTCCTCGCTCTCCAGGTGCACATCTTCGAGCAACTTGCGAAGTTTCATCAGCTCGTTGTCACGCTTCTTGTTGATTTCGATCTGTAGTCAAACGTGACCAGTATGGCATGTTATCAGATTGACAATAACCTAACTCATCGGCAGTCGCAGCCACATCGTGCAACTTGAAGCAAACTTTCGCTGAATGTTGATATTGTTTGCCACCAAGATATATGCATTGATTCTGGAAGGACGTATTGCATCTTCGTCGACGTTTCACAGATAGACTTAGCCGATCTAGAAAATGTCGCTAACAACGTTTTCAGTAATGATGTTTTAAACATACCCAAAAACTTCGACGAATGACCATTATATGTTGCGGTCATCCGTTATATAACTAAACAATCCAAGGCTCGGGCCTGCGCATGCCAATGAACGAAAGCGTTCACTGCCCTGCCCCCTTGTGACGTCACGCAACAGCTGTAAATATGACGCGTGAAAAAAGAGACACCGGGAAGCTGTGGGACATCACTTTGGCCCTCTGTAAATTTAGAGTTTTGGGACACAATGCATACTGCGAATTGGTTTTTAAGGCTATACGCTACAAGCAGACACGTGCTCTGATTCCGAGTCGTTTTTCTTTGTCACGCCACTCGTCGCCCGACCCTTCGACGACGGGGGTCGTTGAAGGGTCGTTTCAAAGGTTCAACCCCTTCAGCGTGAACGGATACAGGAAAGGAAGTTAATTCTATGGAAGTCCTCCCGTGTGCAGCTCAAGCAGCCGTTTTCCATGATGTCCTTAGCGACATCTAGCAGGCATTGTAATGGCCGCTTATACTGTTCTCGAAAACGTCTGCTTGAAAGGACATGAGAGAACTTTGGTCGCATAACATTCCCTTCTTGTATCCGCCCTTGTTGGTCCGGCTGACCTGTGTAAAGGTGAAGCGGCGCATGGCTGGCGTGGTGAAAGGGATAACAGTATCTGAGCACAAGCCTGGCTACGAGTTCGGAATCTCAGGTCAAAGCTCGTGTTACGATGGAATATTGTCTTCAAGTGTAACGGCTCATATGCCTGCGGCCGGTCCGACATCGTCCGGCCTGTTTCGGCTGGGCGAAAGTACCACGCTGCCGGCTGAGCCGGTTCCCGGGGGAGGACGCCCTGGGCTCACCTGGCCGTCCACGCCACTTTCGGCCTCCTCCAGACGCTCCCGCAGCTGGATCAGGTTGACGCTCAGGTCACCCTTGTCCCGCTCGATCTGCCATGAAAAGCCAGATCACGTCAGGTCAGGTCGGACCACGTTGGGTCGAGTCAGTAGCGAAGGCGTCGGCCATGTTTAGCAAGAGCAGTCATTTCTACACAGGCGAAGTCGCTTGGTACTGATCACGACGTAACTAGTTACACGGGGTGTAAAAAAATGTAAGCCATACACTTCGGCACGTCCGGAAAGATCTTTATCCTGTAACCAATCAAGAGATATTCATAGGGCTTCTGAATGGCTTGGCTTGAGTTTTGGATTCAGTAATAGCGTCTTTTGCCTGGGTTGCCATGTGTATTATAGCGTCCATGTGAACTATCTAATTTTTTTGCGTGTTCTGCCCGGGTGCCCTGTTCCAGATTAATGATGTCCAATACCGACATTCCCCAGTGTGCTGCAGTGAGCAGTCTAGTACGACACCTATCGGACAGTTCACCGATCGTGCGTCGTTGTTCTCACCCGCTGCCGAATCTCCCTCTCGCTCTCGAGGTCATCCTGCAGCTGGCGGATCCGGTCCTGGAGAACAGGTCGCATCCTTAGCGCACGGCGGGCAGTAAAACATCTCTTCACCGCGCGTTATCCAGACAGACAACATCAGCACAGAAAAGAGTCCAGTCAACATGGCGCGACGCGTCTGAGAAGGATGGAGCGCAGCAGAGGTGCTTCAAACATCGGTGGATATTGCTGCTTGGTCTCGAAGCAAGCACTTTGCCTCCATTACGCCGCCCTCCTCCCTGGAGACATATCCGTTGTTCGCCCGACTGATGTGGGTATGTTTGCTGGGGGGAGGGGGAGCGCCGTACTGAGGCTGGACCAGCTTGGAGACCACAGAAAGACTCCGCATCAGGGGAGATGGCTGAGGCAGAGACTGGACCCGCCCTGGAAACTGGAGCGATCCGTCCCCGATCACGGCTGGAGTATCGGCGGCTCGTGCCGGCTGCCAGCGCCGCCGGCTATTTATACCCGGCCGGCAGCGGCGGGCCGGAGGTGGAGCCGCCCGGGCCCGCCGGGTCACGGCTGGTCGGGGCCTGCGACCGCACTCTCCGAACACATCCAGGCCGCGGACTCCAGTCCCGGCCGGAGGGCGTCCCCGACCGGCGCCGGCCAGGCGGCGGCGACCATGCCGCGGCCGGCGGCGGACACGTCGAAGGCGGCGGCCGGCGGCGCGGCGGGGCGGTGGCCGGCGGCGCCGATTTTGAGCCCCGGTGGGCGAGGCTGGACGCCAACTCAAACAGGCGAACTCCGCCGGCGCCGGCCGCTGCCGATTTAGCTGGCCGGCAATGGCGGTCTCGGTATGCGGCGCGATCGGCTCTGTTACTGAACGCGCGAGAGTGAGCCAAACCGGCCGGCTGGAGCCAGCTCTGACTCAGCAGCTGGGGGCGGACTCGGACCGTGGAGGCTCGCCGCCGTTCGTTGAGGACGCAGGGGTAGGGCACTCCTTGTCCTGGCTGTTTGGCATGTGGCAGGGGGACGGGGACCGACATGTGTAAAGGACATGCAGTGTTACTGTTTCGCCGCGACAAGTAACCACGATCATGCAGCTGTGGAGAGTGTGCTTTGTGGTTGGTGCCGAGAGCTGTACAGTCAAAATGCGATGAAAGGACCTCCGTCATGCAAGACTTGGCCATTTTGAAATTTAAAAAGATGTTTTTAGATACTGGAGCGTTGTGCAGAACGCCATACGAACGCGCATTTTGGGTTGCATCATGTTTGCCTATGCATTTGCAGAGTAGGTTTTCCTACGAGGTCACTGACAACTAGAAAACGACTTGAGTCATTTGCGTCATACTTACAATTAACGTCAAGCACGGTGGAGATAATTTTCTCCGGAATTTAATGGGCCATTAGTGGGCCATTCAGCACCACCCCCTTCGTCGCAGCGTCTGCGTAGCTAACGCTATAACATAGATGTAGGTCTGGGTAACCGTAGCCATTTCATTGGCCGGAGACGTCACCGCACGACCACGAAGGAAAACAGGCGATCGCGACTGCACAAATCGAAGACAGTCGGAGGAAGTTCTGGAATATACTGCTAATTCAGGAATATTTCAGCATATTCTTGGACACGAAGTAGCCTGTGTATGGTGGTGGAAATCCTGCTGGAAAGACTCACCAATCTACCTATTCATGGAAAACAACGCCATTGGGATCGCTGGAAAGGGAAAACTGCGCAGTCATGCTTCTATACGGGCTCTTCCCACGGCAAGCTTTTAATGTACAGCTTCGTGCCGCAGGAGTGGCGACACAAGCATCTCTGTGTGGTCCGGGCACCGATAGATGTCTAGGTAGACGACGTAGTTGGGAACACTGCAAATAGTACGACACAGCGGTGGAATGGCATCCTACGAACACGGTGGGGCCACCACACGGGGTGAAAGGGGTTAATTAATGGTAAGAAGGTTAGCTAAATGACAGTACTGCTACCGGTGTGTACCTTTTGCTGTCTGGTTTCTCCTCAAGAATCTGTAAAACAAAATTGCGATTGGATGCGTTTGTTATTAAACGCTTGCACGTTTGTCAGGCATTACATCAACTATTATGTGAACGGCACACATCATACGTTTAGCACAATGAGAGGAGCAAAAGCCATGTCTTGAAGCAAAATACCCAAACGACACCATCGTGTGGGATCAGAGAAAACAAAAACGAGTTAGATACTAGTCGCTAACATCATAAAAATGGATCAGATGTTAAATGTTAAGATGGAAGTAAACCAGCCATCGTGCATGATGAGGAATTGATATGCGCGATGTCGCAGAGCCGCTGTGACTCAAAGACAAAGGACTGTTTGGCTCCATAAAGAATATAACTATTGCCCATCATTCAGCATGAAAAGTTAAACAAATCTATATGTTTTGTGGCTTTTGAACAGCTCGAACCATTTCTGACCAATAAGGATGATAAGGAACTTGAAACTTTCAGTCAGGAACCAGCCTACCCGAAATTCTGAAAACTTCTACATTTTTCTCATGATCATTATTTAGTATTAGTGTCAGTTAGCTTTCGAGAAATCCGACCCTGTATTGCAGTTTTGTTTGTCTCAAAAACAATCCATCAGTCCATGTAGAATAGCTGCGATATTTTTTTCCTGGCTTCCGATTAATTTATTTTCTCTCCAGTGCGAAATGGATTTGATCCAATACCTACTTCAAGCAAAACATGACATACTCTTCTCCGCCAGACAAAGGTATTTTTTTACTTAACGTATGTATGTCAAATGTTTTGTTTTTATCAGTTCTCCCTGCGTGGTGCAAATGCCATTTCCGCATTCAAACTGTTTGGACCTATTAACAGTTGCAAGAAACCTACCACTTGTGAAACATCTACAGCATATTTGCCACCACGCCTAGCCATTGGTCTGACAATGGATGCATCAATACAGGACAGCTTGGGGGAACGAGCAGCCAATTCATAGCTTAGCGTAGATTAAATCACTATTTCACCATCAGATGTGTTTTTTGGTGGCTATTTCGGCATGCCTCATTCCAAATGCAAAAACCAGTCTATTGACCCCATCCTATCACCACAATTCTGACTTTATTACTGCATAAATAGGCCATAGATATCCCTCCATGGATCATATTCCTGTACATGCCCCGGACACCATATGACCGCGCAGTCGCAGCACCCTTAACACCCCAATAATTTCTGTCCATAGATATCCCTCCATGGATCATATTCCTGTACATGACCCGGGCACCATATGGCTGCGTATTCGCAGCACCCCTAACCCCAATAATTTCGGTCCCATACATACCTCAGCTCAATTCCCAATAATGCTATCGTTGAGGCGCGACCAATTTTTTAAACATTACAACTGACAAGGGGCTGACAGCTTTTGACTGAACGACATCCAGTGACCCCAAGCATGATGAAACCGTTTCTGTTTCTGATTCAGGCGGCCGGCCCAGTTTGTTTGTTTTGGATGGGATATGGTAGGCCACTCCATCGTTTTCATGATGGAAATGTTAACGCTGATGTATGTGGATCACGTCGCCAAAATCATATATTAATTCTCCTTAAGAATGGAATTACAGCCAGATGGGTTCAAAAGTAATCAGATCACTTTGTAAAGCTACAGGGAACAGGCGTGGCTAACACCGGTATTACACATTATTTTGTTGAGACTTAGCAGTAATTTTCGCAGCTGGATGTGTGGTAAAACCACCCAGTTTAAAAAGCCACGCATGTCGGACATCAAACGACCGCAGCCATTTCAGCTGCCGTCAATTTCTTATTTTATGAATGCTTAGCCCCTGGCATGCCATTTCACACGGCATACTATAGGACGTAACTTCCCTGTGTCTGAAACACCAAGGAACGTTTGCTGCTCGATTGGACAACGCCCACTCTTTCCCCTCGCCCCTGATGGACCCTGACGCAAACGGCGCGCTTCGTCCACCGCCCTGGAGGACGCCTCTGTTACAAACTGCTTCCCTCCCCCAGTTGGCAACCTCCCCGTTCACCAGCCGCCTTCCAGCCAGCCGTCAGCGCCGGCTCTGGAGTTGGGGGTAGGGGCGGGGAGAGCTCCAGGCGGCGGCTCAGCTCGCGCGGCTAACTTCGGACGCCGTGAGTCAGCTCAGGTACCGGTGGCGCCGGCCCGGGCCGGCCAGCCGCGCCGGAGGCGGTGGCTGGACGCCGAGGCTGCCAACCACCGCTCTGACTCACTGCCGACCGCCCGACAGACCGTCTGCCCCGGGGCGGGTCACCCCCGAGGCAGGGGAGGGTCAGACCCGTGGCAGGGCGGCCAGGGGCTGGACATGGAGGCCACAGGGAGAGGAGAGGCTGGGGACGGGACAAGATGTTAAGTCTGGACTGGTTAAAGGGAACAAGAAGGGACGTTTTGAAGGCAGTCTAGGCGTGCGTGGTCATAAGACGGTTTGACTTCGGGCTGTCTGCCGTTCACGGGATCACTACGGCATGGTGCAGAAGCGTTGGCAGAAATTTTCAGACTCGATGAAAGGCGTCTCACGTCAAATCATCTGACGTTTGAGGCGTGAGGTGGTTAACCAGAGTGAAATCAGATGACATACTGATGGACTATTCCCATTTTTTACTAAAAATACTAAAGATACGCGATGGTCTGCGTAGGGAAAAGCAAATAGCAAATGGATACAGCAGCAGTATCTGGTAATCAATCTGAAATGGCAGCCTCGTCTGGTATGACGTCAACATGATTGCTACCAAAACCAATAGCGGGAAAAACTGCGTGTGCGCATTTTCATTGTATGGATGCTAAAAACGTCTAATGTCGCTGTCTTAACAAAACGGGCCATGCCATCCTAGGCATTATCGGCGTTAAAAGTGCATTTTAACGGAAATGTGGCCCTCAAATACTCTGTCGTGCTTTTCATATGGAGAAAATCATTTCTGGCGGGGAAAGAAATCTTTCTGCAAATCAGTTATAAATACAAACAACCTACTTTACGCCGGAGTAACTTGGGTTTATACACAAACGATTCATAATCACGCCTTAGGCCCGGGAGCCTCCAAAGATTATGTTTGACTTTATTAAGTGGAAATCGGTTTTGGTTTCGTGGGTTAGAAATGGTATGATGGATAGGGCCCCGATTCCCTGGAATTGTTTACTACCACGTGATGAGGTTGTGAGTGTTGGGAACCGCAACAAGGGAATGATAAGTAATCTTTCAAAGCATGCCGAAAAGGCTCTAACTCAGGGGCGTTGGAACCGGGGCGGGGGGCAGCCGCCCCTCCAGCTCTGGGAACATTTAATATTAACCCTATGGCGTTGCAGGGAAAGAAACGAGATAAAAATTAGGTCCCCATCTCCACAGAGGTTCCACCACTCCTGTTTTAACTCAACCCAAGTGAGCACAAACTGAGCAGTTTCATTTGCTGCCGGAACTCAGGCGGTCCCGAGACGCTGAAGTTAGCATTGCCTTACATTATAAACTGACATAGGCTGCTGCTTGTGACCGCGAATGTCCGCCTTGCCTAACAACCTTTTGGAAACTTTTAGGCTGACACTATGACGTTCCGCGAGGAAAACTGCCTAAAAATCTTCCCGTTGTCCTTTCACCCTTTCCAATGTGCCCATGTCTCGGAATTGGAATAATTTTGTTCGTCTGGACTGCCAGCAGGAGAACTGCATAACCTAACCTAACCTAACCTAACCATATGATCGCGTGAGGCAAAGTTCACAGACTGGCTGCTGATGATTACTGAATGAAACACCCGCTCGAAATCTGAACAAGCCAGTTTTGTTTTCATCAAGTCAGCTGCCGACACATAACCTACGCATCCTGGCGGAATTCTGGGGGAATTCCCCGGGCAATTTCCAGAGAGTTAGGGATATACATATCCAATTAGCCGGTGACAGAGTACGATCCCTTCACCAAAGCTGCGCTCCATTCAGAAACTTTGCTTGATTCTGTTCCAGCAAGGCTATCCCGGATAAAAAAACGAAGTAACTTAAGCTCCAACTGCTTGAACTGCAAGGCGAAAAGCCACATTCTTGCATATTCGCGACCACTTCCAACGCGCATCATATTTCTGCATCCTCGGAAAAACTCGTCAGCCTTGACCAGCGCGGGCACCCTGAGGCGCCGAGAGTTGTGCGCGGCATCTGTGAGTCCGTAAGCCGGCGGTGTTGCGCCCTCGTCAGCGCAGGCAGGTCACACGGCGTACACTGGTGGGAAGAGAGATATTCCGAGTGCTTACCTCCATGCGGGCAAGGGCGATCTGATCGGTGTGGAACTCCACCTGGATGTCAGAGGTACCTCCACCTCCCCCGCCCGAGGAGGTGTAGGTGTACTTGCGCGTGGTCTTGGAGGACATGGTGGTCGTTCGGGTATCGGGGTATCGGAGAGAGGCTGCGGCCGACGGGCGGAGTCACACCTCAGACAGCACCCTCGCAGCTCGGCACGAGCGTGTCTCCCCGGCCGACTAGGCCGACGCCGCCACCTTGCAGCCGGCGCCGCCAGCGCGCATGCGCCAAACACGCTCAGGTTACGAGGCCTGGCCGGGGGCGGCCGCCTTTTTTAGCCAAACCAGGCCGAGCCGATGCCCGCGGGGTTCCGCCGCCGCCGCTGACTCATGACACGCTGGAAGGCGGCAGCCCTGGCCGGGTCATGTCAGGCGGGTCAGCCGGCCGCCGCTGGCCGCGCGGCGACACCGCCGCCGGCGTCTGTCACCTCCCACCGCCGCCGGCGGTGTCGCCTCCGGCTGTGTTGGCAACGCGCGACCGTTTGTTAAAGTCGCCGTGAGAGCTGCGTTCGGAGCGCGGTCCCGGCGACACCTGAGGTGGCCGCTCAGACAGCCGCTGAGTGTTACGGGCGGCCGGCTCCTGATCCGTGACTGGGGCCAATTTACGGCCACAGAACGTACCGTTTAGCTCCGGTTTACGGCGCACGATAGGTATACCTCTCTGATGAACATCAACGGCGTTGCTCTGAAACTGAGATGAGGGGATTCTCCTTAATTTAACGACCCTGGCTTTGTTTTCTTGTGTGCTTGTTAACCGTTGCATTAGCCTTATATTAAACCCATTTCCCATTTCTCCTGCGTACAAAATGCATCCAAATTGTCGCCTTAAACACGGCCCACGATTGGTTCCGGGAGCGATTTGCCGGACGCATGTCGGGGATGCTTAAGTGTTTATTTGATCGCCAGCTCACTGATCGATGCTGCACGTATACGCATCGGGTCTATTCGTTTAAGCAAACGTTTGGCAGCAAGACATGGTGCCCATGATAACGGACCATGGCCGGTTTACCTGCGCAACATTTCGTAAATGTCAAAAGCGATGTAAAAAACATCAGATAGAGAATGCTATGCTATGCCGAAGCGTGACTTAGTTCAGAACCCAATAGATAGCCAAATAAAAACTTGATCGTGCCTATACAAGACATCAGTACAAAGGATATATTTATGAAAAGGTGGATGAATAAGGTCCAAGGATGCAACCATATGGAGAAAATTGGAATTACCTGACTTCGATCTAATGTATAGTGTATTCGCTGCACGGATTTGAATTTAACAGTGATCTTCATGATAGACCGATATACATGAATTAAGAAGGGTGCATCCAAGCGGAAAGTTCGGTTTTGAGCAAAATAAGTAGATATCTACAAAACAAGCAACGTTTACTGACCCCATAACGTAGGCTTGGAATGTTGTTTGGGTGAAAAAACAAAAACAAAGGAAAACAAAACAAAACAAAAACAAAAACAAAATGATCTTGCGCTGTTATGTCTTATCACTATTAAGCTAAATGCGATGCAGTAGCCAAAGGGTCGTTTGGGTAGCATGTAGCGACATTATGAAATTGCGAAGAGCACCAAGGACTTACCAAAAATGGCCTCGTCGACATAAATGTTCCGGAAAAGCCCGCGCCTATTCCTCTCATTGCTTAGAAACATGACGACGTCCTAACGTTGCTCCCATTCTGTAGATGCTTTACCCAGATATGCATATTTTTGCCTGCGTATCTCGAGAGAATTCCGGGTCTCACATCTAGCAACGCGATCTACCTAATGTCAGCCAACGCAACAACATTGCGGCCAGTGATCAGGTGGATACGTGTACGTCCAAACTCCAATGCCAGGGTCGCCAAATAACCAACATCAAACATATGCCATGCACAACAAGTAAAATGAAGACGAAATTGAAATTAATGGCTGAAACCATGAGAGTAACAGTCCATACGGCAGATACAACGGCGGTCCTTCCCAACTTTGATGTTAGTCCCATCAGCTTTGCGTAATTTAACATTAACGTTTAGTATTGTACGGAATAAAATATATCAACCCGCGCACGACCGTCGGTCGGTTACGATCATGCCCGACTGGGGGGGGGGGGCAGTTGACCGCCCCTCTCTAACTCACGAACGGTTGATCGCACGATGAAAAATAAACATACCGTTGGAAAGCTTGTGACGAGTAGAGCTCGAAACTGGTCTCATTTCCTTAGTTTTGGATAATATGTAAGCAATTTACCCTATATTTTTCATAGCCAAAAGAAACCAAAAAGGGGAAAAAAAAAGGGGTGAAAAAAAAAACAAAAAAAAAAAACAAACAAAAAAAAAAAAAAAAAAAAAAAATCGAGTTAAAGCATGACAATTTTGCGCCGGCTGTGCGCCCGGTACATGTAAGCAATTTACACTAATTTTAGCGTTCCTTTATTTTGCAAAAAAAGCCTATCCATGCAAATTTTATTGTCTTAGTGGTTCATGTGATGGTTTTTTATGCTTAAATTTTGGAAAAATTAATTAGTTACCAATCTACAAAATTGGCGGAACTTTATTCGCGAGAACCTGTTTATTTCAAAATATGCAATTTTTTAAATTTTTTTGAAGTTCCTGGTATTACTTAAGTCTGTGCAAGCCAGTTCCTCCATTTTCTACCCATTCTGAGAAATTCATCGTCAGATTTTGACGGTGGTACATTTTGGCTCACTACAGTTATTCGTGACCTGACCTCAGGTCAATGGCTGGAAGTCATTGGTAGTTTGTCCAATGACGGCAACTAGATGTCTGCTTCACTTCACACTAAAAATGTTATGAAATATTCCGTGAATTTCCGAAAAAACAACGAAATGTCTTAAAAATGGGTTGACCTTAGGTCAATCACCCGGAAAATTCCAAAAAATCTGAGATAGCCGATTTGTTGCATCTATCAAGATCACTAATCTCTGGAAAGTATTATTGTGATATCTTGTTTTCCGAAAAAGTTACAGGGCGCTTAATTTTTTTGGGCATAGGTCTATTTGACCTGGCTTAGGTCAAGCACCTGACCTGACCTGAGGTCAAAACTTCGACACAAGGTGTAAAAATTATGAAGCAAAAGGTACACAAAGTTTGGTGGTTCTGTGTTTGTTTGTTCTCTCGCAATCCCAGAAAAACCTCAGGGGGCGCGGTCAACTGCCCCCCCCCCAGAAGGGGGCGGGTTAATAATGGCTGTGGTCTTGCCATTAAAAAAACTACTGCACTGATGGCTGAAATCCTACTGAAAGACAACGCATTATGCCACAGCTGTATCTGACGCCATCGCTACGGGCCAAAATCGGGCGGTATACCTCCTATCCAACTTATGGCTATCTGGAGACGTCTGAGCAGTGCTAAACCAACCCTTTCACTCAGAAAGTTTTTGGTTGTTCAATAAAGCAAAGGTCTCAGGTTCAGTCCTAATACGTGGATTTCGGGGATTCTGAGACAACGCCATATGCTGCTTACGTAGTGTACCCGCATCATAGTTTCACCTCGGTCAAGTCCTCCGCACTTTGTGCAGATTAATGATAACGAAACTGTTCAAAACGAAACTTGTGAATTTTTTGCTCGTACAAAGACCTTGTTTGTAAGACCTGTACGTCGGACTGTCCGTGGCGATTGGAAGGATGAAGTATAAAAATGCCGGCTTGCGGATAATGTGTTTGTGCAGGTAGAATGGATTCGTGCAAGATCACGCTTCCCGTCTCATCATACGTCTGATGTCTTTCACGACATATCAGTCAATGACGGCTACAAAACACTTAATTTTGAAAGGCAGCACAGACACGGTCTTTCACCCGGACAAGACGAACATGTGTTTTTGTGTCAGATTACGTGAGTAGGTCATTAGGGGGAACAAGGACATCCTTAGTCACGTTTTGAGCTTTGAAGTGTTTCCTTTGGACCTTGAAGACGTTCCGTGCGTCACGACTTTCCAGCTCTGATAGCTTGCAGTTAAATTAAATTCTCAGCTAATCCTTGCACACAATGCAGTCCTACGGGACGGGGAAGAAATAACATGTGCTACATATGGCGAAAAATAGACGGTTTTCCTGACGTCAACTGTCCGTCCGCCGGATGGCCATGCACCTCCCTTCTGAGGGGTGTCAGTAATCCAGGAGCCGAGAATGGTGCAACAAAGTGTCAAACATTAGGCGGCCGCCTTTCCCTACGTGCTATCTCAGAAAGAGTATGTATTTGGTATCTGTCTGGTGTCTGGTCTACCAGTCTGGTAACATGGCGCCACCCGAAATCAACAACAACCAGTGTACTGCTCTAAAGACGAATTCAGTTCGTTCCAAATTAGCGCCATTAAAATGTGGCTGTGAAATCACGACACGCAGAAAATGGTGATGCGAATTTTCGACGTCATTTAACCCTATTCCCGGCATGGGGGGCTGAATCCGCCCCCCGCCCCGGGTTTTTTGCTTGCCAATTCCGGGCTTTTTAACGCAGCTTCACGAAACTTGGTCACTTTCCATAGCTATTCTTTCCACGTGCCGTGACAAAATTTCAAAATTTCATTTTGCTCAGGGGCAGAGCCAGGGAGCGTTTTTGGGAGGCACCTCAGACCGTTTTTGTCCATGTTGAGGGTAAAAGAAAAATGTCTGCCAAAAACAGCGTTTTTAAGATAAGACCTAAAACCTGATATGGATGTATAGCAAAATAGTTAGGCAATGTGCAGATATAATTTTCTTCATCTGAGATTACTTTACAAGGTCAGGACAAGGTCAAAGGTCAAAATTTGGTTTTATTGCAATAACTTCGGCGCTCTTTTTTCAAATGCCGAACTCGGAATATATATGACGAAGAAAGGCGCCCTCTACTTGTGTATCGAGTTTCAACTTCATGTCAGGTCGGGTCACGGAGCTATGATCTAAAATGTTAGTGCGCGTACCCTATATCGCAATAGCCATGAAATGCAATTTTTTAAATAAAGTGAATTCAAATGATTGAAAACGTTTACAGATAATATTAAATGCACACGAGATTATTCCAAGTGACCCCAAGATCACTGGAGGTCATTGAAGGTCAAAGGTCACAAGTTGATCTGAAGAACGTGTGACCATGACAGTTCCCCCTTTATCATGTCCCTGGCACCGCTTATGCTAACATTATACAAACATTGCAATGCGATTTGTGCTTCTTTAGCATAACATGACTAGCAGAAGCCGAAAAAGTGTTTTTGCCTTTTTTGTTCATTCAGTTGTTGAAAAACCAATCCTCCTATTTTTGAAACCCTGTAAACGCCCATGAATTTTCTCAAAATTTCATATGTGTGTATCAATGGTAAAATTCCTATCCATAATCTCTCGATTCATGCCAGTTTCATCGAAATCGGTCCATAAACAAGGGAGTTATAAGAAGTCCAAAAATACCCCTGATTTTAACATTTTTGCCCCCATGTATCCCACCTTTCAAAATTTTGAAAATTTCTTTTCATGAAAATGTAGTCGACGTCATGGCAAATCTATTGCCGTTTGTTGTGTTGAAATCGTACGTATAGTTCTCGAGATTTTGGGGGGGGGCCGGTCCGCCCCCCTGCCGGGAATCGACCATACCGTCTAGCCCTCCGGGAATAGGGTTAAAGTTCGTCTTGCGAAATTCCGTCATGCAAAAGTTCGTCGTGCGAAAGCTCGTCTTGTAAAAGTTTCTGTGGGGGAAAGTTCGTCTGGGCAAAAGTTCATGGAGCGGAAGTTTGTCGTATAAACGATCGCCTAAGGCAAAAGTTCGCCTTGGACAAATGTTCATGAAGGGCAAAATCTCGTTTCACGGAAGTTTGTCTAGGACGAAATTGGCCTAGGGCAAAAATTCGTCCGGGACAAAAGCTCATTTCACAGAGGTAAATTCAAGATGCTCGGCACACAATGATCCCATGAAACACGACAGTATACGCGAGGGCCCCCAGCTGGCATTCAGGGAACTACCTCATGGCTATTATACTGCGTCACCGCTGCAGTGAACCACGCACAGCTGATCGTTGGCAACCTACCAGCCCGGCCAGCCAGTCCCAGGACCAATCTGGCAACCAACACAGCCTGATCAGTGGGGATCGGGCACAAACTGGATCAAATCTGGAGGTGAAACTGCACTTAGTCGTGAAGTTTTCAAGACAAAAACGCAAAGTTTCGGTTACTGAGGGAGGGGTCAAGGGCCCACTCCCCACACGTTATCCATTCCCACCACCACTAGCACCACCATCATGATCGCATTTGGTAGCACTTGCCCGTGAAGCTGGTAGGACGCTACAGTTCATAGCGGCTGAAGAGGATTCAGCGCAGGGTGGAGTGAGATCGGTTGGGCCGGATCCGTCCCTGGGTATCAGAGCAGCCTGAGTCGCCAGATCCTCTCGCTATAGCTGTCGTCCAACCATTGCCAATATTTCCGAGAACGCACATTTTGGGTTCCGTGCAAGGACCATTTGCACCAGACAGACCTACTTTCTTGTACAGATTTTTCCCT
Organism: Capitulum mitella; assembly: GCA_030062745.1. Classification (NCBI taxonomy): domain Eukaryota; kingdom Metazoa; phylum Arthropoda; class Thecostraca; order Pollicipedomorpha; family Pollicipedidae; genus Capitulum; species Capitulum mitella. The sequence goes on along the minus strand of CP099850.1, from coordinate 25,646,098 downwards.
GGACGAACTTTTACCCTAGATGAGTTTTTGTCTCATTGGAACTTCTGAGGATGAATTTTTGTCCCTGACAAACTTTGATCCTGAACGAACCTTTGTCCTATTCGTATTTTTGCCCTCAACGAACCTATGGTCTATACAAACTTTTGGTCTATGAGAACTTTTGCAAGACAAACTTCTGTCCTCGATGGACTTTTGCCAGAGAAACTTTCGAGAGACAGACTTTTGCCCGACAAACTTTTTTCGACGAACTTTTGTCCTTAAGAACAGTTAAACTTAAGTCCGAGGAACCTTTGTTCAGAAATCTCGCTTTCATTCATTTTTATTTTTGCTCTTCATGTGTGATAAACGCGAAATATCTACCTCTTTATTTCATTTAATGCCACTTACCAGGATGTCCTCGTTTTAGTGATCCCATCCCTGCCAGAAGTCACTTGCTTGTCTACAAACAGAGGGTGTCCCAGGAAATGCGCCACATTTTCGTCGTCAAGGCTGTGTTGGTAGAGTGACTGCAATTAGTGAGGAGAAAAATGCCTTATATTTAATGCTATTTTATGTCTTAATATTTTCGTCAGCGCGGTACAAAACAGTAACACAGCACGTGGTACTGGAGTATTTGTTTCCGGCTTGTGCACTATGCCACCGTTTTCGGTACTTCTCGAGGAATGCAAGCGTATGTTCTGGCGTTGTTCCGTGGAATCCTTTTTTAACCGTTTTTAAGGTCGTCGGGATTTCTACGCGATTTATTCTTTATTGAATCGCCGTAAGAAGTCGGAAGGGTTCAAGTAATGAGCGTGTCCCAGGCGGACGATGTCCGTGCGCATGGAGACCAGGCAACATTAAAACAAATCAGGGGAACTTATTGACGAAGGGATTTTTTCTTCGAACTTCTCTAAGGCCAAACCTTAGGTATGCGTGAGTCTAGTTGTTTGTGTATGAGTGTATCGCGCCTGTCTTTCGATACGATGCTCTGAAGCGTCATATCAAAGTCCGCAGAAAAATGAGAGAATCCGTCCACGCGTTCTGCGACGGCCACAGTTATGGCAATCTTTCCTCTCGACGACTGATATCCCCGCTGTAGTTCGACTGGTCTTTCATTTAGGCATTAGCTCGTCAAAATTGGCGAAACAGGCTGATGAAGTTCAAAAGAGGTCGAGCACACAGTCTGTCACCTTTGCCTGGATTCAGCAAAATGCGACGCATGAAAATCGAGTTAGCTGCGTGCATATTCTTCCGCAGCTGGATTTGGTGCTGAACTAATGGTGCTGGCCGCCACGCGCTCCGCGTCTGCTCCCGCATACGAAGGGAGCGCTCTGAAACGGAGAAAAAGTCAGATAAACGCCACCACCTGTCCGGTGTGCTGAGAAGTTAATGAATGTTTTGTGTGGCGCCTGACGAGTTTGCAACAACAGTTTCTTCATCCTCTCGCCCTGGAAGCTGGGTCACGACGTCGGATTCCGCCGTCTGCAATGTAGGGCAGTACACGTCGTAGGTGGATGTGATTAACTTCTTTTCTATTCACAGTAATACATATTCATGATGATAAATGTTTTCCAGACATTTTTTCAATACGATCCTATTCCACATTTTATCGATGTCAGCTTTCAACAGGGCATCACTAGCGCTGCTCAGATCGGGGGGTTCGTTTAGCAGCTCAGATCGGGGAGACTCGTTTAACAACCAGCGAGTATCGGGCGAAGAGAGAAGTCTGCACCAGTGACTGGCGCCCCTGTCAGTCGGGCGTCACCGTCGTTGAGTGTCGCCGCCGCGTCGCCGGGCATCTGGCGGCGACGGTGGCGGGTCCTGCTGTCTGCCGTTGAATAGCACGTGCTTGGACGTCTTTCAGAGCGCGGTGACGTGGCCGCCGACGCCCCTGACCTCGCCAACCCCGCCTTTGGCACAGCAGGACAGCCTGCTGTTATCTCGAGACAAGAGCAGGATAGAGGCAACAGAATAAGGGGACAACGGAGCCACAGACAACAACAAAGAGACAACGGGAGCGAGAAAGCGGGACATTTCGAACAGAGCAAAGACAGACACGTCAGTGACGCTTCCCGATCATGACTGCCCGAGTGTTAGAGCGTTCAGTCAGACATACAGAGCTCTCTCCGAGATACGGCGCCTGGTACTGGCTGATTCTGAAACGAACCTCGTCGACGCGAGGACAGAAAGACGGAGGAACAGAGGCAGCAGGGTGCATACAACAGGGCAGAGACAACAACGGAACAGAAGAAATGGGACAGAAATTACAGAACGGAGAGACAACGGGGCAGAGACAACAGAACAGACGGAACAGATCAGAAGATGCTGGCCAGAGACAGCAAGACGTCCCTGGCTGGATTTATCCGACGGCCCGGCCAACACAGTTGTACACTTTCTCATTCTACCCAGACAGCTGGGGAAACAATGAGACAGGATGGAGAATTCAGGAGGCTGAATCACGGGCAGATAGGGGCGGTGGACATATTTTTGGATGGCCAGGGCAACAGCATGATGGCTTTGATGTGACTCATTTTGAAGCAGCCAGTTTCGGTGTCCTGGTCTTGCATATCCTGGGTATTTTCAATAGCGTAGTCTAGCGAGTTTCAAGGCTGTCACGTGCAGGTGATAGTTACTAGTGACTGACCTAATTTAACATATTTCCCATATCTATTGCGCGATACTGCGAGGTTAACCATATTATCAAACTAAAATTTGCCTCTTTGGTCATTTGTTTATACTTTCGCCACTTGGGATAGGAAAGATAGGCGCAGCCAAGGGGGTACAGGGGGCCCCCTTAGGTCCGCATTTTTTGCGAAAACCACTGCACTACCCGACAGGCGATTTTCGTATGATATCAGTTCATCCTGAGCTCCGGCTCTCCCCCTTAAGGAAATCCTGGCTGCGCCCATGACATGAAATACAACTTCGTATCAGAAACACAGGTTAACCGGTTCCTGAAATCGAAGCCATTTATCGAGATATTATTACAGCTTTACTTTATCTGTAACTGGAGAGGGTACGGAAAGTGCCAACGTTTCTGAACCTCGGCACTACTCGGCGGTGTGCCTTCGGCCGGCGGGCGGGCAGTCAAATTTGGCGCAGCGGCGTCGGTCGGCGCTGATACACGATCGCCGCTGTCCATGGAGCCGTCTCCGGCTGGCGGCGGCCGATCGGGCGCCGGCCGGCCGGCTAATTCGAGCCGGCGAGTCGGCCCGGATCGACGGCGCGCGCCGGCCGCGGCCAAATCGCGGCCAGTCGCGCCGCGCCCGCCTGGAATGCCCAAGGCAAACAAAGCCGAGTCAGGGGTAGGCCGCGCCGCCGCCGCCGCCGCCGCCGCCGCTGTAGCGTGCACTTCGCAATCTGGAAGTGTGTGAAACGCGGAGCGAACTCTGCTCGGACGCCGCGGCGGAAGGGCAGAAAAACTTGCTCGTGACTAGCACGCGGACGAAGAGCAATGCGCTTTCCATTTTGATGACATCTTTTTTTGGAATTGAAAAGACGATGCTTTTGAAAACCACTAAGTGACCTTCAGGGATCTCAGCAGGACAAAGCAGTTGAGTTATACGCCTGCGGGCTTTTTCAGAGACTTCGGTCTGTTCAAAATATGGCATTTGTCAAACGTTGATTGCATTTAAAGTTCGTAGACCGTTTTACTCTAAGCAGAATGTTTTGTGTAAATCCCCTTACCTTTAAACAGGTGCGGAATATTTTGTGCATTATTCAGGAGGGACTGGGAGCGAGATAATAAGAAACAACCCAGCTTTTCCCCTGATGTGAAATGCGTTGTCGGCTTTACGCTTCTTTACCTTGCCCAATGCCACCTACAAGCTTTCACAAAAAATTACATCTAACTTGTAAAATGTCAACATCTGAGATGTAATGCAACCGACCACGTCAAAACTGCAAGCCATTTTCTTGTGCTGAGGCTGCTCTGAGTACCAAGCAAACCTCTGACAGTTAGCATATAAACACAGAAAGCATTTAAGTGGTTGGAGAATGCGCTGGGAGAGCCCGTGAAGGAATGTGCATAATGTTGTAATGAGACTCGCAATAGATAGCGCTCCAGGCTCCGCGTCCTCAAAGACGCTTGATATTTCTCGTGCTACTAACGCTGGCGACACGTTAAAGATAGAAGTCGACATGAAGAATTTAAACAAACTTTTACGAAAATGCAAAAATCTGCTATTAAACTTTCTGATTTCTTTTGATAGGGCACGATTCGTCACAATGGCCCCACTGCTAAGGTCATTTTTGCTGTTTCATGTTTCCATATTTCATGTCGGAATCAAGAAACAAATCATGCAGTTCTGCATAGATCTAACGAAAGATTAAAACAGTCCTGCTTGGAAAAGAAGCAGCATTTGTTCCAACATACATAGCTGAAGACGACTCATTGAGGAAGGCAGATGCAATGTCGCAGGTAGCTGATTTACATATCGTTCAGGCCATGACGTCACTAATCGTTTCACATTAAATAAGACTGGATAAAATAATTTATTTTTCACACCGCGATCGGTAACTCAGTTGGAACAGTGTTGGTCTCCCCGTCCTCGAACCCGTCCTGGCAAGACGGGTTCGAGTCGCCCCGGCGCTCGATATTTGGCCCGCGGGTCAGCTGGCAGCTGGCCAACGTAGGGTCAAACCGACTACCACACGGCCATGTTATCCTTGGCGGCACGTTAAACCTTCGCCACAAAATCAGCCATTATCTGGAATTGCGCGATCAGGTCTAAGGATCGGGGCCTGTGCAACAAACTCTTCTTAGCACTGACTCCCTTCCTTAATATCGCCCTATTAAACAACTCGGATGAAGTACAAAAAATGCACATGTACTGGATGTGTGAAATATCGAGACCATCTGTGTTATTTGATTCTGATGTCATTTGAGCTTGAAAATATTACATTTGTTGTGGGTGGTACTTGTGGTTAAAATCGGGCTGCCCCGCTGTGATCTGAATCAGAGATTGTTCGCTTGCCGGGTAACGAATTGGGTTGGGTTCGGATAAGCCAGCAGATACGGAATACCTACATTTCTGCATAAGTGTTCTCTACTGAGTGATTGTACTACCATCTCAGCTTTGTAATCTTTAACACCTCAGCTAGGAGAGTGTTATTTTTGGTTGGAAGTACGTTACATTTCGCAGCATCAACCTGAAGTCACGTGAGATGGCACGACTACCGAGGATATGAGTTAAAATGTTTTTTTTTTGCGTGCATGCACCTAAATGAAACATAACCGACGTTGTCCACTGCAGCAACAAGCAAACGTGTGACCTGCAAACAAGCCGTGACGTGTCAGATGCGATAACTGGTACACGGGCTCGATGGCAGCAGTTATTGACACGGTCGGGACGTGTGTGCTGCCTACAGCATGACGTTCACCCTTCCATCAAAATAATCCTATCCCGTACACACATAACGGAACATCTGCTTCTTCTTTCAAAACTAGCACACTTCTCTTGCTTTTGGATGGGAGTCATACTGCACGGCTTGCCGTTTTTCATTGTTGTACAAGATAACCCCTCGGAACAGCTTAAGCCGCTCAGTGTCCTTGCATTGGCGTACTTGGCCTGCTGAGCTTGGCGGGCTCACGTTGAAAACTTCGAAGGGAAAATGAATGGAGGACGCATTTTTCGGATTAAAGAGACCATTTCATACAATAATTTTGCGCATGGTTGGGGCCACGAATCGACAGATTCCCGAGTGAAGTATTTTCTTTCCCTAACTGACTGGCATTGCTGGCAGCAGTTGAGCTTTTTACTATTTTTTTTTGTGTAGAAGAAGAAAAAGAAGTACTCGAAGTTCGGTGGCGTTTGATCATCTTTGTAAAGTCCTGGAACAATGCTTCGCCAGAAATCTCTTGCGAAGGCGGGGTCCCTTTTCGGGCCCCGGCTGCTCTTTTCGAGTTGATACTGTCATGTGTTGCCCTAAACTGCGTCACCGTAGCCTGGCGATTCACACCTCGTCACCGCTACTCTGTGCGTCGTCACCAATGCTCTGTCAGCAATCGCCTCCCCCGGTGGGCATCGATACCGCCCGCACGCCGTGCGCCAGGCAACCCGTCACACTCGGCGCGGCCAAAAATACATTCACCGAGAGGAGCACCGCTGGCTTGCAACTGCGGAACGAGACGGAGATCCGGGAGACCGAGGTGGCGACGGCAATCTACGCTGCGAAACTGAAAACACCATCCAAGACTTCACACAAGTATACAGGGAAGTGACTGGGTTCTCGTTAGGAGAAATACGTACTTAAGGACAAGAACGCACTACAAAACATGCGGGTATTTGGCGCATATTGGAGCACAAACCATTTGCCTGTTTGCCATGCTGCAAACTAACTGGTAAGTTAGTTCAATTTGTAGACAATGACTTCCACGGCACTGAAGAGTTAGTGCTACCATTATGTGCGACGAAAAACAACCAGAAAAGTCCGGGTCGTTGAGCTAAGTGGCGTAAAGAAACCGTTTGTGCATTTATTGTCTGCCATGAACTGCAGCGTATCAAAAATTAATCTCAACTGTATCATCTCTTGACTGATATTCGGAGACAATGGGAGTTGGTACTCCCGTTGGCGGTCATAGGACCATGCACCGGGCTGCTACACTCCTGGTTCTTGGTCAATCTGCACGTTCCTTGCCCGGGTCAGGACCAGACTGTCCAACGGGACACCAGGTCAGCAGGTCAGGCTGCACCAGGTCAGCAGGTCAGGCTACACCAGGTCAGCAAATCAAGCTGCATCAGGCCAGCAGGTCATGCTTAACCAGGCCAGTGGGTCAGGGCTTCACCAGTTCAGCACGTCAGGCTACATCAGGTCAGCAAGTCAGATGAAGCAAGATCAGCAGGTCAGGTGAAGCCAGATCAGCAGGTGAGGTGACTCTCCAGGTCAAGTAATAGCCATTAACGTTATATCTTCTGCCCCAAATATGCACCCGTGCTTCACTAAGTTTACTGCAATAGTTGCGATTGCATACACCTAGCCTGCTAAGATTTTTCGAATGCTATGAATCATGGTGACAGTGGTGAGCCAAGAACGCTTGTGTCTCGCGAGGGTGACACATCCCGGAGACGTCATGAGTTTTCCTTCTGGCAAGGGGGTCTTTGTCAAGCGCTGCCAACTACAAAGAAAACAAATACGGGAAATAGCTATGTTTATCCCCACGCCGCGTATCATTAAACTCCTGTTTTAACCAGGGGAGTTCTGTTCAGTCCCGGCAATGACGAGAGGAACAATTGCTTCCTCTCTATTTCATGTGCAGTTTTCTGATGACGTTAAGTTTAGATTTTTTATTTGCCGTGCGTGTACGGCATTGGAAAGCCGCCAGCCGTATTCCTTAATGTTTAGTACGATGAATAGAAAATTACGGTCGTAGCATTCATCCTGGATTTTATCATAAGACCTATGTTACAATGTACAAAGCACGTCATGCCCTTGTCATTCTCCATGGATTTACTGCTTTCCGTCACCGCATATTTCATGCTATTTCCGTTTTACAGATGCTCGTGAACGGAGGCGAAGGCCTTCACATCTGGATAACAAAACCTTTTTACATCGCTACTTCCCGCGAAACGCCGAAGAACTAGCATCGATTTTTCCAAAGTATGAATGAGGTAAGCAATCTCTGACTGATGCCTGCGTATAGGTGCGCCAGAAACTCTGTACGCCAAAATATGATCAACGACATTTCCATTGGTAAATTGATATTTAATCGAGGAAGGGCTGTATCATTTCCTTCGATACGTGTGTGGACTGGGAGAGCCGTGTGTCGGCATGGCGAGATGCGACGAAGTCTGCCGGTGAGTAAGCATATGTGTCACAGGTGGCGCTCCGAGTCCAGGCCCGCTCGAGGCGGCCGCCATACATCTCCCGGTGACGGACGTCAGCGGTTCGCGATCGTTTCTGGAGCGCGCCGCTGGCAGCGGCGCCTGCTCTGACTCAGACGAGGCGCTGCCAGCACCAAAGGGCAGCGGTGAGGCTTCTCTGACTCCAGGAGGCGCGCCGAGCCGCCTCTGTGAAACTGAGGCGAGCGGCAAACAACGGCCAGAATAAGTAGCGACGAATCGGGAGAAACACGCACGGACGCCAGGCGGTGTCCCAGTGTGCGAAATGAAACAAGCTTATAAACTGCTGTGTCAGACGCAATGCTGCGAATGCCTCAGACGTGTCGATTTGACTGGTCAGTTCCTGTTCCCTGGTCGCACACAGATTTGGGCTGTTGTAGGGGCAATGGTGAAATTTGCCACATAAAAACGCCACACTTTAGGCACCATTTTTGCTGATGATTTCGCATCGGGATTACCATGCCTTCTTAGTTTGATTATCTTGGGCAGAGAATTTAATTTCAAGTTTAACAAACATGTCACGAGCTTTGCAGTGCATGGTTGTTAACGAAGTGGTTGCAGCCGAAAGTTGTAACATTCAGCCAGCACAGCAATGGGAAAAGCCATTGCCTGGTTTGGATGAACGACATGGGTACCGAAGATCGATATTTACTATATACATTATATAGTACATAATTACAATCATACAGATATATACAAGAGATATGAAATATAAAAAACATAAAAAGTGATGCAGACATCCAATTACGGTCGATGGGCAAAGCATCCATGAGCTCCAACCCATTGACTTGGAGTCAACTCACGAATAACTCATGAGAGATGTCATAAGCCAAAATACACCGCCGTCAAAAGAAGTTCAGGAAGTTTGGAAAATTGCGTAAATTGGAAATAAACAGACTTTCGCGAATAAATTTCAGCCAATTCTGCACATTAATAACTACTGAATTGTCTCAAAATTTAAGCACAGAAAACCATCGCAAAAACCAACAGCGTCAAGAAAAACACTTAGCAAGATGTGTGTCACCAAAATAAAAGAACGCTAAAATTAGTTCCCGTTAATTCCATACTGAGTTCGGCACCGGCGCCCGCCGTGCAGTGGCACGAAAATCGCTGTGTCTTTAATTCAAAGTTCTCGCGCATATGTTACACAAATCAGAAAAATCAGACGTGTATCGGCGTCTACGGACTTTTGCCTATTCGTTGGTGCCTTTACTTAGCCTTGATCAGTCGCAGCTCTTGAGATTCAGGCTGTTTCTGGGTTCCATGCAGTTAACTATTAGAAGACATAAATAAGGCGTAATTGGCTTTCATACTATTCAGAATTAAAAAAGAGGCAAGTTTCGAGCTCCACCTGTCGTGAGCTTTCCAGTGGTGTATTTATTCTTATCGCGCGACCAGCCGTTCGTAAGTTGGAGGGGAGGGGCGGTTCAACCCGCCAGCCGGGCGTGGTTGGCGTCGACTGCCAGTCGGGCACGGGTTAATTGTGATCAACGTTTACCACTGTCACATGACGCCTGAGCGAGTTGACAGGCATGTGTGCTTACATCTGTGGCGCGCGTGTGTCTTAGTTGTTTGGAGACAGAATATTCCGCCACATTTGGCCTCTCTTTTCACAGCACTGATGAGAATTATTGTGAGGAGTAACACTCGGTATCCTGTTCTCCACCTCGACCCAACCCGGACGAATGTGTCGCGTCAGCCGCCGCCGTCGGCAGCTCGTGAGAACGGTCGGCTCCCCTGCCACTTTCCAGAGAGCGCACGAAGATGGGAAGGTGAGGGGGGGGGGAGCGCGAGCGTCGCCGGTGTGCACCCTTTATTAGTTGGCCGTTGCGTGCGGCGGGTGCACGTTTGAAGTGCCAGTCTGATAGTTTCCTGAGCGTTTTTGTGAATGCGGACCGACTTCCCGTCACTGTAGCCGGCCCAGGAGGTGTTTCAAAGCTCCTCGGCGCTCCGAAACCCGCAAGTGAACTGGCGCAGCGACAGCCGACGCTATCGCCCATTGTCGGAAAGGCCCCAAATAAAACGGCCCCCAGTATTATGGAAAAATTGCGATAAAAACTTATCCTAGTCCGAAATGCAACCCCGCGATGATCACCTTCATTTCTTCATTTCATGATCCTTGGAACTCACGATCATTCTATTTGGCGAAGGGCCTCCGCGGGGAGTCAGGTTTCTCTAATCCGGTGATCTCCATCGTGCCAGATGGATGGGACACATGATCTACGGGATCGAGATCTTCTTGCTTCGCGATCCGTTCTCCCCGACTCAGAGAACTGGGGAACTCGGTACTTCGTCTCTTTCATCGTTGTTCTGTACGTCAGGGCATGGTTCTGCGCTTCATCGGCGGTCAAAGCTCCGGTGCACGATGTGGCCTTCCTGCAGAGCTTGACCAACTACCCTGATGCTGAAACCTCGACAGCGACCTATAAGAAGCACCCCAATCACCTCTGGTATCTCGACGAAGAACTAACTAGTCTGCCGTTCTTCGATGAGGATGTGCCGTACGAGACGAAAAGGAGGATGATCGCAGCACTCCAGGATCAGTAATCGGAGAATACACCCCAGTGAGTGCACGTGGATCTCGCGGCAAAGGAGGTTCTCGCCAGGAAGACCATGGCGGACTTCATCACGGCAAAGTCGGTGGGAATCCTGAAGGCCCACGGGATTAACACGGACTTCCCTGCCGCCGATTTTGCTGATTAGAAAGCGGCTGGAGGCTTCAAGGACGCCAAGGACGTCCTGAGCGGAAGCGCGGTGGTGAACGACTTCGCCGAGCGAGGCGTGGCTCTTATTCAGGCGTGCAACGAGGTACTGACGAAAGTATGAAAGGCAGGAGTACGTGCTGTGAGCCGTCAAATGACACCGTCGCCAGTACCCCGTGGCCACAAAGGGAGCTGCAATGTCATCCCAACCTAGGCCATACTGTTGCCGACAGAGCCAATGACCTGTCAATGACCTATGACCTGAGACCTGAGCCGACAGAGTCAGTGGCCTGTGACCTGAGACCGGAGACGGGCCATGTGAGTCTTTCGATCCAGTGTGTCAATAGCAGTACAATGATGTACGTTGTATGCGTATTTTGCTCATGATCTATCATTTAAAAACATGGAAGCACAGAACAGGTTTGGGGCTCTTAGACTTTGACCTCATCATGACTGGAATTCCCATGGACCACAAGTCCATGGAAAATAAAGTTTTCGCTGTGAATAGACAGACTAATGCGCTTTGACTTTAATGGGTTGGAATGCAGAACATCTTACGAAAATTTCATCAACAACAAAGTGAAATCTAGCAAATAGTGCATTAAGCCTCGCATTGCATACATCAGTGGCATTAAATCCTCGCGCGGCAGTGGTTAAGTGTTGGATGAAGGCTGTATTTTGCATGCATGATTGTCCCCAAAGACTCATCACTTAATGAGAAATATTCTGCAAGTCTTCATCGTAATTTGTCCATATTGCTGGGAGCCATCCTAATTATATATATATATATATATATATATATATATATATATACGTATATATATATATATATTGCACATATACATGCATTCTATCATGTACGCACATTATATACATTATATACATATATATTTTCTCGCGGCAGAAAGCGACTACGCGATGCTTGGAGGAGAGAAATGTATCTGCCACTGCTGGCTCCAGGTCCATATATATTACAGTCGTTCGCAATATGTAAAAGCACGACGTGAAAACTTTTGCAGAGCTATTTTCATTAACTGAAGAGTCTCAGAGGAAATCATGCGGGCAAAATATGACCTTGATCGAACACTTTCAACCACCATCAGCGGGATCGGCGGTGAGGTTGTCCGTTTTCATCCTGCAGGCCTTCAGGATACCGACCACCTTTGCAATGAAGTCCGCCATGGTCTTCCCGGCGAGAACCTCCTTTGCTGCGAGATCCGCCTGGGCTCGCTGAGGCGGATTCCTCGATCCCTGGTCCTGGAGTGCCACGACCATCCTCCTCTTCATCATATACCGCACATCCTCTTCAGGAAACGACAGAATAGCTAGTTTTTCGTTGAGGTACCAAAAGTGATTGGCGCATTTCTTGGGGGTCGCCTTTGAGATGTCGGCGTCTGGGTAGCTGATGAAACTCTGCAGGTCGTTCGCGAGGCCTGTATCCGCCGACGAAGCACAAAACCCATGCCCTGACGCACAGATGAACGATGAAAGAGACGAAACGTTTGAGTGGCCCCGATTCGCTGAGAGTCAGGGAGAACTGATCACGAAGCCAGAAGATCTCGATCCCGTAGATCATGTGTCCCATTCATCTGGCACGGTGGAGAGCACCTGGTTTTGCCACCCCTGTGTTTCTCTGCTCAAAAATCCGTAGCGGGGCCCTTGACTAGTCAGGCGGGGCAGTCCGTGGGACATGCTCAGTGGAGCACCGTCGGACGGCCGTTAACATGGTATTCGTGTTCGAGTTCATCGTCGAGTTTAGTTTCCGAAAATAATTTCATATTAGGCCAAACTCGGCGAGCCATTCACAAATCTGCAGTCGGCTTTCCTCTACCACCCACCTTTTGGCCTTCAGAGGCCAAACGATGGGGTATAACAGTAGAGCCAGGCTATGGGGAAAATTGCCACAAATGGGGTGTCATATCCAAGATCCAGTTCGTTTCCGGGCGGCGCGACCAGAATTTGACCAGTGAGGTCAAATGTTAAGGCCACAGATGACGCAAAGCCAGTCTATAACACAAAATGTCGCCAGTGGCATGTCATATACAACGTCTAATCTGTTCCCGGGTGGCGCGACCAAAACTTCACCCATGAGGTTAAAGGCCAGGTATGATGCGATTCCCTGTCCTTTTACGTCATCCGTGACCTTGACCTTTGACTTCACTGGTCAATTTGCGGTCGCACCACCTGGCAACGGACTGGCCCTTGGATATGACATCCCATTTGCGGCATTTCGTCCAGTAGGTTGGCTCTGCTCCGGTAACCCCCTCTTTGACCTCGTCCGCGGCCTTGAATGCTGACCTCACGGGTGAAGTTCTGGTCATACCACTTGGAAACGGACTAGACCATGGATATGACACTGTTTGTGGCATTTTGTCTCATAGCCTGGCCCTGCTGCGGTACCCCATTCTTTGACCTCGTCTGTGACCTTTGACCTCACGGATCAAGTTCTGGTCGCACCCCCTGGGAACAAACTAGGCCTTCGATATGACACCCTTTTTGCGACATTTTGTTCCATAGCTTGGTTCTACTGCAGTACCCCATTGGTTTACCTCTGAAGGCCAGACGGTGCGTTGTAAAGGAAAACCGGCTGTAGGTCTTTGAAGTGCGAAGAGCTTCCGAGTTTCACCTAGTATGAAATTATGTTTGAAAACTAAACGCGAGCCATCAGTTTGAAAACGAATACAACGCTGAGTTAACGAACGCCACTGTCAGTACACGCCGCTCAGGGAACGTCCAGCAGCGGTCAGCTCGTCTTTTCCACTATAGCAGTGCGTATGTCAAGTGAAGGTAGAATGTAGCGCTTCACGGCGAGCCACGGGAGAAGTGTCGCTTCTCATCCACGGCGTCAGGTGGCTCCTCACCGCCACGTTATGACTGTGGAGCATATAGGATTATCAGTGCATGAGCCCCACAGTGGACAAAGGGTTTCGGATATTGAATGCTACTGAAGCGTTGTGCGAAGGCTCCTGAAGTTCTCAAGGGACGCTCTTTGGACCCCCAGACAAGAAATGTCAGTTAAGATCGACATATAAGCCCATTCGAGGTGCCTAAAGCGATGAACTGGGGCGGCCACAGGACAAAATTCACAAAAGTCAAATGCGCAAAGCGCACAAAATTCAAAAAGTAGTCAACTTTCCGGCCAGTGTCATCACTGGAACCAGAAAATTTGACCATATCGCAACGGCGCTAAATTCGCTTGGATGGCCGAGGATCAAGGACTTGGTGGGACACACCGGGTGCCCTGAATGAAGGCATTCAGAGTGCTGAAGGATGAGAGCTGTCCTTTGAGACCCGTGCGCAGTTTGTGCCCCGATCAGCTGTGTCCGTCCTCTCGACGCGCGCCTCTGATCGCGGCAGCCTGCAGCTGCATGAATGTAGGCTCGCTTTTCGTACAGAGCGGCAGCGGCCCCAAACCGTTTGCCCACAGCAGCGTCGCCACCTTCACGCTCGATGCTTTTAACATTATTCGCAAATTCGAGAACTGATCATCGTGATCGGACAGCATGTACTCGTTTTTCCTATAGTACCATACGACTTATGACACTATAGTTTGGCATTTTTTGCATCATGTCTTTATTTGTTATGTCATCGGCAACATTTCACGGCGACTGTTCTTCTGTGCTGAGCGTATTTGTGCATAAACCATGTGTTGACGATAGCAGCTGAAAAACCGTTTTGAATGGATGCGCTCATGAATCGCACGACTGTGTAGTGAATTGGAGCGTGACGACTCCTCCGTGTGACGTTACCTGCAAGGCCATAGGCCAACTTATGCTGAACGTACTTGCGCACAAACCATGTATTGACGATAGCAGCTGAAAACCCCTTTTGAATGGATGCGCTCAATCCAGTGACTATGACTATGACTATGAAACGAGATTGCCCCGCCGCTGACTCATGAATCGTACGACTGTGTAGTGAATTGGAGCGTGACGACTCCTCCGTGCGACGTTACCTGCAAGGAAACCCCAGGTAGACAGCCACCAAGGTACTAAGATCTCCTGGAACACGGGAAGTTTTTAAACTCGGTATTCAGGTCAATATGCAAAGCATTTCTAAAGCATATTGCTTCTGCCTTTTATCATATTTCTGCTCAATGTATCACGCTTACTGCATAATCAGTATCAGGTACCTACTGTCACTTGTCGAGTGTCCTTCACAACATCTGGTTATGAAGAAATAGTCGAATCCCAAACGAGCATGTAATTAAGGAAACATTCAGGAAACCTAACTGCCGCCGCCTGAAGAACTGTGTTCTGTCGCTCAGATCGCTTGCTCTCCCGCTTCGTCTGAGAAGCTCCTCCTGTGCGAATTGCAACTTAACCCTGTTCCCGGAGGGCTAGACAGCCTGGCCGATTCCCGGCGGGGGGAGGGGGGCGGATTGCCCCCCGGAGATGTCGAGAACTACAGATTCGATTTCATCGCAACAAATGACAAGCGATTTTTCATAGCGTAAACCACATTTTTATAAAGAGAAGTTCTGAAAGTTTTGAAAGGGGTGGATACCGGAGGGGGGCAAAAAAGTCAAAATCGAGGATATTTTTGGTTTTGTTATAACTTTGTTGCTCATGGACCCATTTCGATGAAATTGTCATGAATCGAGAAATTATGGATGGGACTTTTACCGTTGGTCCATAAATTTGAAATTTTGGGAAAATTTGTAGGCGTTCACAAAGTTTCAAAAATAGGAGGATTAGTTCTACAAAAACTGGATTAACAAAAAAGTTGAATATACTTTTTTAGCTTCTACTAGTCGTCTTATGATGAAGAAGTGCAAACCGTATTACAATTTTGCATAATGCTAGCAAAAGCGGTGCCAGGGACAGGAAAAAGGGGGAACTGTCATTGTCAGATGTTCTTCAAGTCAGCTTACGACCTTTCACCTTGAATTATCTCCAGTCAGGGCCTATTTCAAGAGCAAATCACTGGGGGGGGGGGATTTCGTCGGATTATGGGCAATATAAATACAAAATCTGGGTATTTCGCCAACCTTGCTTTTTTGCCTTTTTGTCTGACCTCGTCGGAGATCAATTTAGATGAGCTGGCGTGGTGAGACTAGAGGTCGCAAGTGGCTGAAACTTGGCCGTCTCAGGGATTTGTTGGCACAGTGCATTATGAAAAATTTTCGGGTCTCGGAAAGTCGGGTTGGCGAAATTCGACGCATTTTCGAAAAACTTAGGCACACTCTGCTTCCCCGCGCTCGGCCTTGGGAACATCCTTTCCATGATGTTTCCATGATGGTTCGCACGGACACAAAATCGGGTGCGTTCGACAAAGAATCGAGTGGAGAATTGCATCGCATGGAAGAGGCGGAGCTGGTACCAACTGGTACTGGCCTGCACGTGGTACGTGCTGGCCTCGGGAACACAAAAATGTCCGTTTTGTAAGGTTTCAAAATGGCGTTATGATCTCGGGGACCGTCAAAGATACGGACCCGAGAACACTGTGGCCAACCACAGCAAGATATTGGCAGGAAATCATTTAGCGGAGTCGACCTCATCCGCCGTACAAGGTAGCCGCGGCGCGCGCTCAAAGTGATTCTTCCTGTGGTTTCAAATGCAAAGGCACCAGTGACTGACACGAAATTGGAACCAACGGAAAGCCCGTTCTTTTGCCACTCCCATGATGCCAAACACTAATCAGGTGTGCCCCTGCCATGCGATGGCATGCGAACGAATGCAGGAGGCGATTTCGCCCATTTCCAATTGAGCTCAAGAACATTGCCAACCGCCGACACGACGTCCTACCCGGTGCCTAAGCGCCCACCGTGGTTCGCACCGAGACCAAATCTGGTTCGTTCAACAGAGAATCGATTGGAGAACAGCATCATGTACAGCATCACGCGCGGGGACCAGCGCGTGGTGCGTACGAGTCATGGGAGCACTAAAAAAGGCCGTTTTACAGGCTTTACGTAATATAGTAAGGCTAAATTTAACATTCATTTGCAACAACTCGGCGATTATGTAGCCCCACGTCTCAAGGTACCAACTGCATGTCATTTCCTAGTCCGCCGATGTAATTATATAATTATAATATATTATATATATTATATAATCATATAATTATAATACATGTAATTTCCTAATCGTCCGCCGAAAGGAGTAGCCGAGGCACTTCTCAAAGTGGTGGCATTTTCGGTTTTCGGGTTTTTGTGTTTACACTGTAATTGCAATGATATAGAAAGTGAGATTGCTGGCAAAATTAATGCCAATGGAACGAATGGATTTTCGTCCATAACGTAACCATAATTCACCTAACTTTTACTGCTATGGCGCATCAGGTAAACTGGTGCAAATTGTCATTCTGCACAAAATCGACATTTTCCGAAATCTTTGCGTCCGATTGGATATTGTGGTGACGCAATCGGGAGCACGCCGTTAAAAATACTATCATTTTGTTTCTCAATCAATGGTGAACATGCCACTACAAGCTATCTGGTGTGTCTTGTAGCTGGTGCAAAAAGGTCTGTATGTCGCGTTTTTTCATGTTTGTTTTTTCGCCGATCCCGAATGAAAACCAGCTTCTCTTGCTGTTAACTAAAATTTGTATGATTCCATCGTGCTCGATTTGACCTTGGCGCTACCTCTATTTTCGGAATTTCAGATACGTTACAGGACTAAAAATTCCGCCATAAAACACATTTGGGTTCAATTAGATTCAGAAGCAGATAGACAAACACAAACGGAGACGGACGGATATTGGAAGACAGAGACAGGTACAGGGAATGATGCGAAGACAGGAAGAAGACACAGAGAAACGAGTGGCTGTGGGGAACAAAGAAAGACTTAGTAAGTGTAGGGGACAATGAGGGACACCGAGGAGACCGGAAGAGAATGGCAGAGATGGACGGAGATCGATGGAAACCGGTGGAGAGCGGTGGAGACTGGCAAAGACCAAAAGGAACTGACGGAGATTGGCTGAGACCGACAGAGACCGACGGACATCAAACAAGATTTAGAGAGACCGAAAGACTGATGGGCTGATGGAGACCAAAGGAGACGAACAGAGACTAACGGAGATCGAGCTAGATCGAAAGATATCGACTGAAACGGATGGAGATCCAGGGGCGCCGAGGAAGACTTGCTGACACCGAGGGGGACAGACAGAAGGCGAACGATCTTTTCGAAAACTGGGATAGTGAAAATTGACTAAGATGGAACAAAAAGACATTTTGCACCTGTCCACCCCGGGAAAGCGAAAAGAGAGCGGGGATGTGGCCGTGGCTGTTTCATACCCCAGCGCGCTTCACGAAGGGAAATTAGTTGATAATATCTGAAGAAAAAGTATTCTGATTGAAACACGCTACACTTTTTTACAAAGCATTTGAAAAACACAGTGTGACGTAGCGTTCTCGAAGCGAACGTGCGTCCGAGCGCAGAGTGCGGACATACGGGAAGACAAAACTGCCGAAAACAGTCTATTTCCATGGAAGCTCGCAGCGCGATTGTAAAACGACACTGTGAGCAGCTGGATGAACCGTTCAACAGTAACCGGACTGAAGCGCACAGGGCGATTGTCGAACGATGCTGAAGTGCTGGCGAGGAAATGTTGCGAAGACCAGACTGCCGACATTTGGAGCAACAAATAGAACCCGCTTGTTGGCAATGAAGTGCGCAATGCAGTCCTGGGGTGGACCCGTGGTAAATTTGATCAGTTTTTGCCCGAAACTTAATTCGAATGAAAAATTCGGACGCGCAAAGGGCTGTGGGTGTGCGGCGTGGCAAATGGCCAAAAAAGCGGTTGGTGCATCCGAGAAAGGCTTGTGCGCATTGTGGCGTGCATCGTGACTAAGAGGAATCAGGTCTTGGGGGTTTCATGGGTGGGGGCAGGCCGGACAAGGGCCGTCGGCTGCCGATTCTATATCTGATTTGTCCGCCAGCTGGATTTGCCGTATGTTTGCGCGATCTGTTTAACCTCGCTTGCGATCGCAGCAGTTCAGGAACTTGAACCAGTCAGAACGGAATCCAGCAGAATCGTCACAAGCATGAAGAGCCCTTCTTGCTTATCGTATACATTATATCCTACATATTATCATTCCCTAATCTTTGCACTTATCCCTAATCTTTGCTCTACACACGCACTAAACGGGTATGAAGAGCCCTTCTTGGTTATCCTCTTTATTATATCCTATATATTATCCTTCCCTAATCTCTGCACTGATCTACGGCAATCAGATTCAGCTGACGGAATTTGAAACCTGTCCGACGTTTTTCTTAAAAAAACTCTGCACTCATTTCCCCTTTTTCATCTTTTTATTCACGGATGGCTACTTCAGCATGCATATATGTTAGGCACAGTCTCTGCCTGAAGCGTGTCAAAAACCTGGTAGGGAGAGCGCTGCTGGCAAAACACCGTTTTCACTGGGGGGGGGGGTCTCGCTATGTACTGAGGGGGATTTGGCGGTCACTGGTGGGGATTGTCCTCCGTCTTAAAAAGGCCCTGTCTCCAATGACCCTAGAGTAACTTGGGATCATCTTGTGGGCATTTCGTATTATTTGAAGAAATGTTTCGAATCATTTAAATTTACTCTATTTGTAAAATTCCATTTTACGGCTGTTGTGATACAGGGTGCGCACACCGACACTGTAGGCCATAGCTCCGTGACCCGACCTGGTATCGACCTTAAACTTGGTACAGAAATAGAGGGCACCCTTCTTCGTCATATGTATTCCGGGTTCCGGATTTAAAATAGTATTGCCAAAATTATTACTATGAAAACAAACTGCCTTTTGACCTTAACCTGATCTTATGAAGTGACCTCAGACGAACGTAACTGTACTTGTATGTTGCCCAACTATTTACCTATACATCCATGTAAAGTTTCAAGTTCTTTCTTAAAAATTCCATTTTTGGTAGACATTTTCCTTTTACCCTCAACAGAGCCAAAAATGGTCAGATATGTCTCCCAAAAACGTTGCCTGGCTCCGCCCCTGAGTAAAAAAATTACAAAATTTTGTCGAAGCACGTAAAAAGAATAGCTGGGAAAAGTCAAAAAGCTTCGTGAATCTGCGTCAAAAATCCTGGAATTGGCAAGCAAAAAACCCGAGGGGTATTCAGTCCCCCTGCCGGGAATATGGTTAATACTTATCGACATGCTGCTGTTGTGTCACTTGGATGAACAGAACGGTAGGCAGTGGTTGGCAGAGAACCCAGCCCCAACGAAATATCAAGGCAAGATTTAGTTTGAGCTTTCCTTCCCAGGAACGTTGGAAGCAGGGCCTATTTTAACATGTTAACTGGGAAAGCAAATACCCCCTCAGTCCTGCACTCTGTCCCCCCAGTCAAGAGCTTTTGTCCTTGCAAAAAAAAAAACACAATAGTAGAGCAAGCACTGCGGTCATCGTTATCTAATGTAACCAGGAGAGTACACCATAAAGCGCTGCGCACGAGAGTCTCGCGGAGCAGCGTCTTATCAACGAAGGATATCCTGAATCACTGAGTGATTTAGGAGCACATTTAAAAGCACCATTTTATGATACTTATTGCAGGGATACCTGGTGACCGCTGGCGAGCGTGTTTGGTAATGCTACGCCGGCACCCGATGCCACGATTATCTCGTGGGCGGCCAAGGCGTTTCTTGGCATTGTAAGCACATTGGAGATGATGAGGTTGGCGACCATGTCTGGCATGTTAAAGCGCAAGAAAACTGCAGGATGAGTTGATGGTCAGGGCGGTTTCGCTAAGGTGGGGTGATGTTTATGGGAATGCGGTAACAGTCCAGCAGAGCTGTAGTCGTCACCCTGGTCTGAAAACCCTGCTAAAATGCTTGTGCCTAATTGGTAGAACTTCATTGAGCTAAGCGGCTAAGCCCAAGTTTTACGCGAGGACAACAGAAAATTAATGAGTCATATGTTAAAACCGTCACTCTTGCTGCTTCCTGTGCATGGGTTTGTGCATCCCATGAGCGTGTTCCATCCGCTCCACCAGCATGGCATAGCCCAGACTGCAGATCATGACAAATGTTGACGATATGTCATTGGGGCGGAGCTAAAGCGAATTTTTCAGTTTGAGGTGGCTTTTTGATTTTTAGGCCAATAATCTGAAAATGGAATAGTTTGCCCTACCTGTGATGGGACAGCTTTTGCACTTACGTAGGGTTGCTAAACATATTGGCCAAAATTTGGTGAGGAACTATATTTTGGAGATACATCAGATCAACAGAAACTATTCCCGGAAAGCCAGCCCGCTGCCCCATTTAGGGAAGAATCGAAGCTGCCCCAACATCTCGTCAATATCCTGGCCATCTTTTGTAGACCGTCACTTACATATAACAATTTTGGCATACCATACTTGGCTAGGCCACGGTAACCCAAGGTGCCGGTCTGGTAATTTCCTTTGCGTTCTTAGACGCCGGGATATTTAAGGAGCGCCTGCGTCAATGCAGAAAGTATCTTTTATAACGGAAGTCTGTGCCACTATAGCTGCACCACAGGGAAAAAACAGCCGAGATTTGGTTGATCGGTGCTCCCGTCGAATCAGTGCTAGGAAACAAGCTGCCTTCGCGGGGAGAAGTGCTGCAGCAGTATTTTCAGCCTCACCATGCATATAAGCTTACCCAGAGGGAGTTCGAAACACAGACCGTCAGAGAAGTGATAGGGGTGTGGAACAAATTCCGTATTCTCAGTGCACCGGAGCGGAACGTGATAAAGAAGCTCAACAGGACAGTTGACCAGTACCGAGCTGACATCAGAGGACAAATGCTGGAGGTCCACCCCGGAAACTGACAAATGGAAGGGATTTAGGGATAGCCTCAAAAACCTTTTTGCCCATGTCGGCACCATTACGCTCTTCAAAACCAAGAGTGCAAAAATATTCTCCAGGCCTAAAAGGAACCAGGTCGTTGAGACGTCATCGTGGTATTCGATAAGTTTCTTCCTGGGAAGGAGGAGCGAGCTCTTCAAAGATTACAGTAGGCCGAAGAAGGGGTCCGCCGTTAGACTGGACAGCAGACTGAACAGGAGGCAATTACCCAATTGGAATGTTCGTCTACCTACAACACTCAATTGACGGATCAAGATGACCTGCAGCCCTTCGCCATGCCTTGTTCTTCGAAGCGGCCCTGCAGGAAAGCCAAGAACATCGTCATTCCTGGTCTGGCTGCAGCCCACGATCGGACCAAGCTCAGTGATCGCTCTGCGGTCCACTTCCTATCGGTGACGGCCTCGGCCCTTGGCCACGGCTCCTCTGAACTGGCGATTACAGAAGCTCGACCACGCGGGCGCGTAGATCGCAGAGGAAAGCCCTCGCGAACGAAATCTAGCATTCTTTTTCCGCGCCACCCAACCTGGTGGTCCACTGGGACGGCATACTGTTACCTGGCGATGGAAAGGAAAAGATGGATCAACTCCCTGTCATTGTAACCGGTTCAAGAAGTGCAGCCAAGTTCCTCGGTGTTCCGAAGTTTGCAAGCGGAGCTGGAGCAGACAATGCGAGACGTTGTCGCGCATTGTCTGGAAAACTGGGAGGTTTCGGACAAGGTCATCAGCATGAATGGGAGCAAGCTCGCTTCTTCAACAGAAGCTTGGGCGACAACTCCTTCACTTCGCTTGTCGTCATCATATCTTCGAAATGGTGGCAGAGGCGGCCTTCTCCACGCGCTTCGGTCCGTCCTCGGGACCGGGGATCTCCTTGTTCAAGCGCTTGAAGAAGAAATGGAGGCTTATCGACCGGAGCAAGCTTGAACCCATGAGGCAAGAAGAACTGGAGCCAGCAGTGACCGGGACGTTTCCCTTCTCCAAGGATCGTTTCGTTGCCTTCTGTCATTAGAAGCTCGCCGAAATCAAGCCAAGCGGTCATTATCGCGATTTCTTTGAGGTTCTCGATCATCCGCTTTGGTCAAGAGCCTCCGCGGGGGACCAAAATCCCCAACCAGACGTTATCCAACGTGCCAGATGGATAGGACACATCATCTACGGGATTCAGATCTTTTTGCTTCGCCGTCAGTTCTTCGCGACTTTCGGTGGATTGGGAGCACTCAAACGCTTGGTCTCTTTCATCGCTGTTTTGCACGTCAATGCATCGTTCCGCTCGTCATCGGCGACCAAGGCTCCCGCACACGACCTGGCCGTCCTGAAAATCCTAATCTGAATGCTGAAATCTCGAAGGCGATCTCCAAGAAGTCCGCCAGTCACCTATTATCTATTATGATATTATGTACGACATACTATTAATTATAACAGTCACCTATTATGGTACCTCAGCGAATAACTGGCTGGTGTGTCGTTCTTTGGCGACGGCGTGTGCCGTGTGAGATGAAGAGGATGGTCGCGGCACTCCAGGAACAGGAATCGGAGAGTCCGCCCAAGCGAGCACAGACGGATCTCGCGGCATAGGAGGTTCTCGCCAGGATCATCGTCGACTTCATTACCGCAAAGTCGGTGGGTAACCTGAAGACCTACGGCATCAATATGGACTTCCTTGCCACCGACTGGGAGACAGGAACTTGGCTTCAAGAACGCTAAGGAAGTCCTGCGCGGAATCGCGGTAGTTAGCGACTTCGCCGAACGAGCTGTGGCTCTTATCCAAGCGCACAACGAGGTACTGACGAAGGATGAAAGGCAAAAGCAGTACAAAAGCTGCTGCAAGTCGTCGAATGGCACGGTCGCCAGAACCCCGAGGCCACAAAGAGGGTTGAAGTATCATTGCCACCTGAGCCACACTGCTGCCGACAGAACCAGTGACCTATGACCGAAGACAGCACGTGAAGTGTCTTTCCATCCAGTGTGTCAAAGGGACTATTACGATGCACATTTTACGCACATCGTGCGCTTGGTTAAAAAAAACTGGAGCACAAAGTAAGCTTGGGGGAGTCTCGGACACCTCTCCCAGACCGAACCTCCCAGGGATCGCAACTCCATGGAGAATGAGTTCTTGTTGGGGATAGATGGAATAGTGTTCTTTGACTTTAATGGGTTAGAAATGCACAAAAGCCGGCGTGAATTTCATCAGAATAAAAATAAAATCCAGGACAAGTGTCATGCAATCTTCGTGTGACAGTGGTTAAAAGTGTTGAACCAAAGCCATATTTTCCACGCATGATTTCCTCCCAATGACTCGTCAGTTTATGAGAGAGCACTATGGAAAAGTCTTAATCGTTATTCTCTCTTATATATATATATATATATATATATATATATATATGCATATATGTCTCCTTTATATATATATATATATATATATATATATATATATATAAGGTAGACCAGGGCAACACCGCCCCGTCTAGGTTTTTGGCATATATTGGGGAATATGAGCATGATATTGTGATAAAAAGATGTTCAGCGTGTAGTGCATTTAAGCTGACACAATATGTTGCGAAAAACCTGGGGTTTTAGACGAAATCGCCATTCCCAGCATTCATTCTACCAGAACGCTACTTCTGTCGCGGTCAAAATTAGCACAGGGAGCACCGCCGGGGGGTGCTCCTCCCATGCTATCCGCTCCTCTAAGTCCCCAAGTGGTTCTCCGTCATCTGTAGACATTCAGCATGGCGGCAAATCTCTGAAGCCAATCCCATGTGGACTGATAATTTCAAACGCATCACATGCAATATCTGAGTGGAAATCCAGAGCACACGATAATAGAAAGACCGTTGTATTTCTTGGCTTTCATCAATAAAATCAAGTCTGTCGGCACACACAGCACAAATAAACGCTTCAAAGCATCTGTGAAACCTGTGATTAAAAATGTAGTTTTACCTCTTCGGCTAAAAACCATGTACGAAAGCTGATCACGAGCTTGAAACCACTACTGTTCTACTTAGCTGCAGTAGGGGTCACAGCGGAAGCCTCTGGACGATGAGCCATTAATACAAGCTTCGTGTGCCCAGTGCCCGCATGATTCGCGCTGTAGCCAGATCTCGCCTTTATCTTGCACGCCTTCATCGCAGAACATACAGAAGTCTTCTGTATCATCTTTGCGACTGTTTTTGACGATTTTCCCCTTCTTTCTATTGTCCTTTTTAACTTTCTTCCTCCTTATTTCTTGCTGTGCGGACTCAGTCCTCTTCCCGTCACGATCCTTCGCTGCCAACGTCCTTTTCAACGGGGAGCTCGTGAGGATTGCCGACGTTCCTTTTCTTGAGCACTTTCTTCCTGGACCCTGAGGGCTCTTCATGACTAATACAGGGGAGGGGAGGACTTGGTCAATAACCGATTCGTCTGCGCTATCATATGCAGACTGAACAATCAGCGGCGAACTCGCCGCGCATGCACACTGTGGTGCCGGCGAGCTCGGCGGTGCTGCAGAGCTCGGCGGAGCTGTTGGTTTCTCTGAAGCGTTCAGTAACTCTGGTGCCACCGATGACGTTCCCGATGCCGTCAGGCCGGAAGCTGGCACAGTATCCTCTGGAGCTGCATGCACGAGAACCTGGTTGTGCCTGAACATTCCCTCGTTACGGAGGATCTTGTCCGGGTTGAATGGCGCGATGCCAGACGGGACGAAGCCGCTGATGATGCCGCCTGGGTTCCTGGTGACAGCGTTGTACGCTGCAGCGAAGATTCCTGAGATATCCTTGTCAGTGACAACGACTCCCCGGATGGTTGTCGTGAAAGAATTGCAGCTGCCGCGCCCAGGCCTTCTTCAGGGGCCCGTAGACGGAGATGTCCAGCGGCTGCAAGACGTGTGAGGAGTGCGGTGGCAGAGTCAAAATGTCAATACCGTTCTTCCTGGCGCTGGCGATGACGTCCATACTGACGTGGCTGGCATGATTATCCATGATCAGCATTACACGTCTGGTCTGGGATGGCCCGACTTGTTTGATGAAACGATCTATCCACTGATTGAACAGACTAGTGTTCACCCACCCATTATCACTCACTCCACCCACCGTACCCAAAGGCGCATCTCGAATGAAGTCTGGTGATATCCTCTTGCGTCCTCCGAATATCATCATCGGCGGGATCGCGACACCGGAAGCGCTCACGCATCCGATGATCGTCGTCAGTTTTCCTCGCTCAGCTGAGGTCACGTGGCCAACATGCTTGGATGCTTTTTTTGCGAGAACTTTCGGTGCGGGCATGACTGACATCAAACCCATTTTGTCCACGCTGAACATCCTGTGCTGTGGATACGGCCCTCGAGTCCCGAAGACTTCCGCAATATTGTTGTAGAATTGCTTGAGACTGGCATTGTTCATCGCCTCCAGCCTTGCCAGGTTATGTCCTTCGGCTTTCTGTAGTGAGTTTTCAGGGTGTCTCCGCAGAAAGTTCGTTATCCATTCAGGGCTTGCAGTTCGATTCTTCTTATTGAAGTTGTGCGGAATGCTTTGGGCTTCAGCGAATTCGAATGCCATCGAGGCAAGTTTTGCCTGCGTTATCCCGTAGAACATATCGGAGAAACGAAGTATCCTTTGCACGAGCTCATCTTCGAAGTCTGGCGAGAAGACTGGAACTCGTCCTAGGCACGTTAGCGCATCGGCATCCAGGGGATAATTTTCCTTCAGGCGATCGCGGAGGGAAGATCTTGGGATGGCGTACCGTTTAATGGCCATGTGGACGCTCGTGCCGTTTTCTTTGACACTTCTGGTCGCCTTAGCCATGTTCTCCGGACTCCATTTTCCTCGCTTTGATTTTCTTTCAAAATTTCTCACCATGGCTTTGCGTGAGGTAGGTATCTGAAATAACAGCGAACAGGAAGTCGTTAGGACAGGGATCACAAAGGCTAAGGAGCTTGCAAGGGCGGGTAATCGTGGTAACCTTGAGTGGCGGATCTAGAGGGATGATGAGGGAGGCATGCTCCTCCCTCCTCCAGCGGTCCGCAAAAACGCGATATCCTATGCGACACATGAAAATTGGACAAAAAGGTCAAACAAGGCTATTTAACGTCACCGGAAAACCCGTTCCTGCATTCGACCCTGTCCATCTATGACACCACTTAAAATGATGCTTTTCCCGTTTAGGTGCACAATGAAACAGTCATTCAAAACACTGAGTTCAACTGCTCATTTTGACACCTCTACACCCCCCACTGACGACTGAGTGTTGATAGAAATATGCTAGTGTTGCTAAGGTTAAGTTTGAAGTATTAAAAAGAAACCAATATTGGGAAATAGTTTGGCATATTGAAACCGTATCACTATCAAATTATTTAATAACATTTCCCGTATGGGAAGCACCGACCATCCATGCGGAATACCGCCCACCTCTGGCGGTGCTCCCCGTAATCCAGTTGTTTGCTGGGAGCCGTGTTGCGTCATGAAGTCAATCGCCCATCAAAAATGGCGCGCGTTTTTTGAACGTCAACACACTGAAGCTCCATTTTACGTACAGATACGTAATTGTCACAGTCCGGATTAGCTATCACACGTGATCAAAGTTTAAAAAAGCTTGGAAAATCGCCCAAAAATGTCAATACCCGCTAATAACTTACGAAAAACACGAAATACTTTCTCTTTCCCTTTCTTCGTCTGCTTGCGGAGGAAAGCAGGCACGATAAGGCAGCCAAGCTGATTACCTACGGTTAAAATGCATCTGATATCGGCATGGGCGGTGTTCCCCGATGGGCGGTGCTGCCCAGTCTTGCCGTATATATGGGAAAGTGGGGTAAAGCGCACACCTTAAGGAAAAACGGCAATATCATATGTGGTCGCAACGCTGCAAAGGAATGAAGGGTATGGTAAGAAGCTCTGATAAATTTGCTAGCTGTTGTGAAACACCTGTTTTGAAAGAATGCTTCTAAAACACATTAAAACTGTTTTTCCCAAGGCGGTTCAAAATAGCGCTTTACCCCCTATATGGGGTAAAGCGCCCGCTGGTGGGCAAAACGCCCCCAACCAAAGCTCCGCCATAACCGCGAGATTCTGTACCTTACCCCGTATTATTTCTTTAAAAGGGTGAATGAGCAGTCACCATCTGTGTTGTTATTCCAAGCACACGTTTGCCAGCAAAACCAAAGTTATGAACACGATGCGTAAGCAGTAGCACATCAGTAACTAGCCATCTCAAAACGGAAAGCTCACCTTACTTGGACCTCTTCGATATCGAAAGCCGGGGAATTTAGCTATGGTTTTATTTTGGTCGCCAAAATTTACTGTTATCAACGCCGCGTTGGCAACACGAAAAAGACAAACTTGGTCAGTGTTTGCAAAACTGCATGCCTTTAACCCTATTCCTGGAGGGCTAGACGGTATGGTCGATTCCCGGCAGGGGGGCGGATTCGGCCCCCCCGAGATCTCGAGAACTACTTGTCCGATTTCATCGCAACAAACGACAATCGATTTGCCGTCGCGTGAACTACATTTTCATAAAAAAATTCAAAATTTCGAAATTTGTGGATACAGTGGGGCAAAAATGTCAAAATGGGGGATACTTTTGGACTTCTTATAACTCCGTCGTTTGTGAACCGATTTCAATGAAACTGGCATAAATCGAGAGACTATGGATAGGGCTTTTACCATGGGTCCACAAATCTGAAATTTTGAGAAAATTCGTGGGCGTTCACAGAGTTTCAGAAATAGAAGGATTAATTTTCTAACAACTGAATGAACAAAAAAGGTAAAAAAACTTTTTTGGCTTCTGCTAGTCATGCTATGCTAAGGAAGTACAAATCGCATTACAATGTTTGTATCATGTTAACATAGGCGGTGCCAGGGACATGAAAAAGAGGGAACTGTCATGGTCACACGTTTCTCAGATCAACTTGTGACCTTTGACCTTAAATGACCTCCAGTGACCTTGGGGTCACCTGGGATGACTTCGTGTGCATTTTATATTATCTGTAAACGTTTTCAATCATTTGAATTCACTCTATTCCAAAAATTTCATTTTATGGCTATTGCGATATAGGGTAGGCGCACTAGCATTTTAGGTCATAGCTCCGTGACCCGACCCGATATCAAGCTGAAACTTGATACACAAGTAGAGGGCACCCTTCTACGTCATATGTATTCCGTGTTTTGCATTTGAAAACATGGCGCCAAAATTTTTGCAAAAAAACAAATTTTGACTTTCGACCTTGACCTGACCTTGTAAAGTGGCCTCAGATAAACAAAATTTTGTGTGCACATTGCCCAATTATTGGGCTATACATTCATATAAAGTTTCAAGTTCTATCTTAAAAACTCTGTTTTTGGCAGACATTTTTCTTTTACCCTGAACATGGCCAAAAATGACCTGAGGTGCCTCCCAAAAACGTTGCCTGGCTCCGCTCCTGAGCAAAGTAGAACTGTGAAATTTTGTCACAGCGCGTAGAAAAAACAGCTAGGAAAATTCACCAAGTTTTGTGAAGCTGCGTTAAAAAGCCTGGAATTGGCAAGCAAAAAACCCGAGGGGGGCGGATTCAGCCCCCCTGCCGGGAATAGGGTTAAGTCATCCAAACGTAACAGCGTGTATTTTTTGACAAAAGGTCCTCCAGCAGGCATTTGTTGCAAAGTAAACTTGCTAGAATTCATACGTGCACATAGAAACAAGAGCTGTACCCTCCACCTGCAGAAACGGAATGCCCAAAGGCTCTTCGCTCCCTACAACCTGCGAGGACAAGAACTCAACAACGCGTTCCTCAGAAATATACCAACGTATCTACCAAACAGAATCGTGGCTTCCCACTGCCATCCGCCAGTCTGCCATCGTATATCACCGAAGAATGACTGTCATATAGAACGAAGGAATGTTAAGTTTTAGAACAAAATCGACCCTGCTGTTTGCACGAGTGATTCCCACTGGTGGTTACGGCTGCTTTTGCAGGTTTAACGGCAGGAGTCACAGACATACGATTTCTGCTTTTCGTCTGCATCTGTGCACGGCTCGCAAGCCCTGGAGCTGCATTCCGTGTACTGGATCCAGCGCTCACATGCCACAGACGAAGCAAGTGATATCGTCACTCTTATCGTTGCGCACTGTGCTTTTCTTGGCTTTCTTCTTCACTGCTAGAACTTTCTTCTTCTCCTCGAGACGACTCTTGTATGGTGAAGACATCAGGACTTCGGCCTGCTCCGCCTTCCTCGTTCTGACCGCTGCTTTGACTGGCGAAAAGATGTCAGCTAAGCCTGAAGCTGAGGTGCTAGGCATAGCCGTTGACGCACAGAACCCCGGGACATGCTCACAGGTCCTCTTTTCTGCACTGCTCGTAGTCGCCGAATCTTGCACGGCATGCACTGTTGTCTCCGCTTGCTGTCCTAAGACGATAAAATTGGTGCTGTTGGAAGCGCCCTGCTCTGTCTGGACGGCACAGGAAGTCCTAATTTGCTGCTCACAGACACCCGTGGGACCATTCGGACAGTGGGGATCTTCCTCTTCAGTTAACATGGACGGAACGAAGTCTTCGTCGGTGAAGATGCTAGTGTCCAGGGACCATAAACCCGTACACCGGAACCCGTTGATAACTTTCTCGATGGTGGCAGCTTTGCTGTGGGCAGCGCAGAAGATTTCCGCGACCTGGTAGTCCGTAATGCGCTTGCCAGGATGGCAGTGCATCCAAGTCTGCAGCAGTGTTGTCGGCACTTTTCATTGCCTTGTAGATACTTGCGTCCACCGGCTGCATGCGATGGGTGCAGTGAGGCGGAAGAGTAATCATTATGATTCCGTGCTCTCTGGCATAGTCGACAGCGGCTAGTGACTTGTGGCTCTGGTGTCCATCTATAATGAGGATGTGTTTTTCCTCTTCACTGGGTTTCACGACGCTGGCGAAGTGCTTGAGCCACATCAAGAACGAATCGCAATCCATCCAGCCGGACGGTGTTACTGTGACCAGTGGACCAAGCGGAACACCTTTTGAGTGTTTCTACCATCGTGTTGCGCTGATAAATCAGCATTGGTGGGACGTACTCGCCGCACGCACTGACGGCGGACATGACTGCAACCGTCCTACCTTTCTCTGTGCTAGTTACCTTGCCCACTCGGCGTTGTCCCCTAGTAGCCAACACAGAGTCTAGTTGCTGTACCGTCGTCAGTCCTGTCTCATCAGCGTTCCATATTCGCATCGGGTTCACCTTGCACGCGTCGAACTGTTCTCCGTAGCTGTCAAAGAAGCGTTTCACTTGTGGGAGGTTGAATCCTACAGCTCGAGCCAAACTGGTCGCCTCAGGCTTCCGGATAGAGATCAGGATGGCGCTGAAGGAAACAACGTAGCCAGTCTCGCCCGGCCATCTTCTGCTCCATGCTAAATCAGCGAGTGATGCCTTCCATCTGGGCGAGCTCGTAGGCAAGACGCTGGACATCGGTAGTTGTTAGGCCAAAGAATGCCTTCTCCATGTCCAAAATGTAATTTTTAAGCTTCTCCTCAAATGCTTCATTGATGTCTGGCCTGAAACGTCCCAGCTTCGGACGTCCTGGAGATCAGACAGTCTTTTTCTATGGCGGCGGAGCGTCCTGCGGGGGATCCTGTATCGGGTCGACACGCTTTTCAGGTTTTCACCATTTCCTAGAGCAGTCAGCGCAGCTTGTAGACTTTCAGCACTATAGCTTGCCTATGTAATCTTCCTTACCTATTTTCGAGGCATGATATCTGCAGTAGTACACCCCTGACATCACTCAAAGTTGGTGCATCAATACAAATCAGCGCATCCCTTATGCGCATCATTATATATGGGTATTGGTTGAGCAGGCTTCCCACTTCTCATAACTCTAAAAACCCACGTAGTTGCCAAGCCATATTGGTGTCAAAAGATGTCAAAAGATGCGCAGTTGAAAAATAGGTCAAATGCAAGCTTGTGTGCCATATTAATGCCACAGCTTCTCCAAAATAACCTTTTGAAGTGGTCCAGTCACCGACCGTCTTTACAATTAGCACGACGCCAAACCACGGAGCATCCCCGCGAAACAGATCAACACCAACCAACAAGGGTCAACAGTTTGCGAAGGTTTCGTGGAATATGACGTCACTGAAAGATTTACTAAAATGCAGCAATCTCGAAACTCGAAATAAAGAATCTGGCGGTATTGAAACGGGACAGGTCGAGGTGGACTGGGACCGATCAAGGACAGGCGCGAGTGCCTGGGAGAGAACAGGGACAGAGAAGGACAGAGGACAGAACCGGGATTGCACATGGATATGGAATCGGACCGGGATGGGATAGGGAGAGAGATCAGGACTGTGTGAGGACGGCCATTGAAGGGTATTGAAACGGGACGGTGGAAAGACGCTGAGACAGGAAAGGGGCAAGTTAAGAGATGGTGGCGGGACGGGGACAGAGAGGGCCGGAAAAGGAAGGGGAACAAGAAGGTTTGGTAACTATGGAGAGGGATAGTAGCGGGACAAGCGCAATGATGGGGTATTGGACGAAGCCAATAACCCGGCGGTGGCTGGGGTGTTTCACCACTTTCCATTGACGAGGAGGCTTAACCCGGAGCGCCCCCTCCCCATCTTTCTCGAGAACCAATCGCCCGATTCGGCTGATTCAAACGGCAATCGATAGCGCCGAACCGTACGGTCCTGCGGCATATGCATGGTTTAATTTTGGGCCACTGATGATGATGTCACAGGTAGGGATGCACCGGATATCCGGCCCGGCCGGATATTAGGGATTATCCGGTATCCGGTATCCGGCCGGATATATTTGTGGTCCGGCTGGATATTGCCGGATATTTAAGTTCCCGGTGTACGATCAAGACGTTGCTCCAATGTTGGCGTCCAAAACCGTTTCAGGAGAAACGTGGCTTGTTGTATTAGATTGTCGCTGTAACTGGCCGTTCCAGGTCGGCCTCGAGACCTTGGAACCAATACTTTTCTGCATTGGTCCGGGAGGGTTCGGACATATTTTGCAAGAATGAGAGTCAAGTTCAAAGCTGTGAAACAATAGCCAGCGTGCGGTCAGCAGCCCTTCTTATGGTTTATTATCTCCCTTTTTTCGAAATATTTCTTATTTTTCTCAAATTCTCTGGCACAAATGCATTTAGGAAAAATATAACGTGTGGGCACTGGGAAATGAGACAGTATTTAAAGTCATACCAAAAGCACATTTATCACTGTATGAACATTAAACTTTACAGAAATGTAGTTATAGATGTTGCGGTCAGTTCTTGCTTAATGGATCATCCCCATCACCTCTCATCTGTCGGCAACACGAACGCGCCTGGGCACGCGCACCAGCATTTTACGCGGTACCTCTGGGTTCGGAGCAGCGATCACCTGGCTCATCCAGCGCTTTAGAGCAAGTTGGGATGTTGCGTACCAGTCTCCCTGATACATCCTCTGCTTAACCCTATTCCCGGCAGGGGGGGGGGGCGGAATCCGCCCCCCTCGGGTTTTTTGCTTGCCAATTCCAGGCTTTTTAACGCAGCTTCACGAAACTTGGTCACTTTTCCTAGCTATTCTACCTACGTGCCGTGACAAAATTTCAAAATTCTACTTTGCTCAGGGGCGGAGTCAGGCAACGTTTTTGGGAGGCACCTCAGGCAATTTTTGGCCATGTTCAGGGTAAAAGGAAAATGTCTGCCAACAACAGAGTTTTTAAGTTAGAACTTAAAACTTTAAATGGATGTATAGCTCAATAGTTGGGCAATGTGCAGATAAAATTTTGTTCACCAGAGGTTATTTTACAAGATCAGGTCAAGGTCAAAAGTCAAAATTTGTTTTTGCGCAATAATTTCGGCGCCATTTTTTTTCAAATGCCAAACCCAGAATATATATGACGTAGAAGGGTGCCTTCTACTTCTGTACCAAGTTTCAGCTTGATATCAGGTCGGGTCACGGAGCTATGACCTACAATGTCAGTGCGCTTACCCTATATCGCAATAGCCATAAAATGAAATTTTTGAAATAGAGTGAATTCAAACGATTGAAAACGTTTAAAGATAATATTAAATGCATAGGAGATCACTCCAAGTGACCCCAAGGTCACTGGAGGTCATTTAAGGTCAAAGGTCACAAGTTGATCTGAGAAACGTGTGACCATGACAGTTCCCCTTTTTCATGTCCCTGGCACCGCCTATGCTAACATTATGCAAACATTGCAATGCGATTTGTACTTCTTTAGTATAACATGACTAGCAGAAGCCAAAAAAGGGTGTTTGCCTCTTTTGTTCATCCAGTTGTTAGAAAACTAATCCTCCTATTTTTGAAACTCTGTGAACGCCCATGAATTTTCTCAAAATTTCAGATTTGCGGAACCATGGTAAAAGGCCTATCCATAATCTCACGATTCATGCCAGTTTCATCGAAATCGGTCGATAAACAACGGAGTTATAAGAAGTCCAAAAATACCCCCCACTTCGACATTTTTGCCCCCCTGTATCCACAAATTTCGAAATTTTTAATTTTTTTCATAAAAATGTAGTTCACGTGACGGCAAATCGATTGCCGTTTGTTGCGATGAAATCGGACAAGTAGTTCTCGAGATCTCAGGGGGGGGCCGAATCCGCCCCCCCTGCCGGGAATCGGTCATACCGTCTAGTCCTCCGGGAATAGGGTTAATGATGCCCCAAATGTCCTCAGTAGGACGCGCATGGGGCACACAGGGATTACGCACTACATACGGCACTCTGGCCTCTTCCAGCAACTTGGGCGTTTTCCCGCATAATGAGCGCTGCCTAAGTCTGGCCAGATCAACATGTCCCTGTCGAAACAGTCCTCATCCAAATATGGGATGAGCACATCTCCTACGCACTTCTCACGGTACACGTTGCCATCAACCTTACCCATACTCGGCATGATGACTGGACTTGTCGCAGCTCTTGGAGAGATGGCGGGCCACACGAAAAGATTACAGCGAAACTTGCTCTCTTGCTCTCCGAGCCGGCACATTTGCCTGCCATGGCAGGTACGTATGCGTCACTCCATCTCTACGTCTATCCGCTTGTTCGTCTGTCTGTTGGTTTGTCCGTCCCTTAACCTTTGTTGGGATGAGGGAGTTCATGACCCTGTCCAATTTCCTGACCCTAACCAGAAAATGAAAAGGCGCAGAGATACGAAATTTGGCGTGTCGTTTCATACATCATCTTGACATGTGTCATTCTTCAAACTCGGTTTCACCTCAGACCAGTGACGTAAGACAGGTCATGTAAAACCATGTTCCAAAGGATGAAAGTGGCATAACATTTTGTTGAATGTATCGGTTAACATGAAACTTGCGTAATGGTAGAGCACAAGACGTCCTCGGGACTATTTGGTACCAATTGCTACTAAGAAGGGAAAGTTTTTTAGTACGAATTCGAACCAAACTTGGCGCGGGTTAGTACTGGAACGTACTAAACGCTGCAGGAGGGCTGAAGGGAAGGATTCCACGAAAATCAGGGCGCTGTAGTGACGGAACGTCATGTACATGCTCCGATCGAGTAACATCGACAACACTTCGGCACAGTTTGACATTGGCAGCCATTTTCGTGCCCTGTGCGAGTGCGTTCGGCCAACGCGCCATTTCAGCGGCCTCGGTTACGATACTAGCCGGTACTAACGGTTCGTGCGAGATGTTTCGGGTTGGAAGCCGGGCTTGCGGGATGCCGTGAAGCAACACTCATCTGGGAAGCTGAATTTTGTGGAGAGTGATGGGTGAGTGAGCGTTCTTTTAGTTTGGAGGCCTGGGGAT
The DNA here is from genome assembly GCA_030062745.1 of Capitulum mitella. Lineage (NCBI taxonomy): Eukaryota > Metazoa > Arthropoda > Thecostraca > Pollicipedomorpha > Pollicipedidae > Capitulum > Capitulum mitella. The sequence goes on along the minus strand of CP099850.1, from coordinate 25,611,119 downwards.
GCGGAATATTGTTCCATGGAATTTTGTGACAAACTATTACATATTTGTTTACAGTAGTGTACTGAATTTCCGTAAGGGGGGGGGGGGCACTGACCGTTGGTAATCCTTTAGAAGCGCGCGCCATAAACCAAGCACACTGGATGACACATATACGGCGCGCGTGGCAAAAGGAAACGTCAGCTGTTGCAAGAAACAACAACATTATGCACTGGAGCTCCAGGGTCGTGGATCACCTACTATTCGCTAACCTAACCTAACCTAACCTAACCTAACCTAACCTAACCTAACCTAACCTTACCTAACCTAACCTAACCTAACCTAACCTAACCTAACCTAACCTACTGTGTAAAACAAGAGCGAATAGTAGGTGATCTACGACCTGGAGCTCCAGTGCATAATGTTGTTGTTTCTTGCAACAGCTGACGTCTCCTTTTGCCACGCGCGCCGTATATGTGTCATCCAGTGTGCTTGGTTTATGGCGTGCGCTTCTAAAGGATTGCCGAAAATGGCTGCCGATGTCAAACTGTGCCGAGGTGTTGTCGATGTCACTCGATCGGAGTATTTACATCACGTTCCGTCACTACAACGCCCTGATTTCCGGCGAATCCTCCCCTTCAGCCTTCCTGCAGCATTTAGTACGTTCCAGTACTAACCCGCGCCAAGTTTGGTTCGAATTCGTACTAAAAAACTTTCCCTTCTTAGTAGCAATTGATACCAAATATTCCCGAGGACGTGTTGTAGAGCATGACAAATGTAACAATGCTGCTGTTTCGACTTTGTCGGAAGTTTCCAGGTTATTGACCTTAGGTCAGCTGAATTTTCGGCGTTTTCGCGTTTGCTGTTGAGTTGCGGTGTGGAAGGTCTCTTTTTGTTGTGCGCCCGGACACAATGGTAGTTTCAGCGAACAGCATATGACAGCAGTTCGAGCGAGGTCAGAGGCACCAGTTTATTTCTGGGCGCCGCCTGCCCAATCCTTGGCCGGGGATCGAGTGAACACCAACGAAAGACACGGACGTCGGCAGTCAGATTCCTGCATGTGGGACTGACTCGGTGATATGAAGCTGACATATACAACTTGGTGCTTCTCACATTATTTCACACGCAGTTGTACCCCACTGTACCCTGTGATCTGCAGTCAGGCCACTTCTCATACGGAATTATCAGACTCGCAACCGAGTACAGACCTTTGGTTTATATTCTTTAACCCTATTCCCGGAGGGCTAGACGGTATGGTCGATTCCCGGCAGGGGGGGCGGATTCGGCCCCCCCTGAGATCTCGAGAACTACTTGTCCGATTTCATCGCAACAAACGGCAATCGATTTGCCGTCACGTGAACTACATTTTTATAAAACGAAATTTTCAAAATTTTGAGATTTGTGGATACAGGGGGGCAAAAATGTCGAAATGGGGGGTACTTTTCGACTTCTTATAACTTCGTTGTTTATCGACCGATTTCGATGAAACTGGCATAAATCGAGAGATTATGGATAGGGCTTTTACCATGGGTCCACAAATCTGAAATTTTGAGAAAATTCATGGTCGTTCACAGGGTTTCAAAAATAGGAGCATTAGTTTTCTAACAACTGAATGAACAAAAAAGGTAAAAAAACTTTTTTGGCTTCTGCTAGTCATGCTGTGCTAAGGAAGTACAAATCGCATTACAATGTTTGTATCATGTTAACATAGGCGGTGCCAGGGACATGAAAAAGGGGGAACTGTCATGGTCACACGTTTCTCAGATCAACTTGTGACCTTTGACCTTAAATGACCTCCAGTGACCTTGGGGTCACTTTGAATGATCTCCTATGCATTTAATATTATCTTTAAACGTTTTCAGTCGTTTGAATTTACTCTATTTCAAAAATTTCATTTTATGGCTATTGCGATATAGGGTACGCGCACGGACATTTTAGATCATAGTTCCGTGACCCGACCTGATATCAAGCTGAAACTCGGTACACAAGTAGAAGGCACCCTTCTACGTCATATATACCCCGGGTTTGGCATTTGAAAAAACGGCGTCGAAATTATTGCAAAAAAACAAATTTTGACTTTTAACCTTGACCTGACTTTGTAAAATGACCTCAGGTGAACAAAATTTTATCTGCACATGGCCCAACTATTTAGCTATACATCCATTTAAAGTTTTAAGTTCTATCTTAAAAACTCTGTTGTTGGCAGACATTTTCCTTTTACCCTTAACATGGCCAAAAATGGCATGAGGTGCCTCCCAAAAACGTTGCCTGACTCCGCTCCTGAGCAAAGAAGAATTTTGAAATTTTGTCACGGCATGTAGAAAAAATAGCTAGGAAAAGTGACCAAGTTTCGTGAAGCTGCGTTAAAAAGCCTGGAATTGGCAAGCAAAAAACCCGAGGGGGGCGGATTCGGCCCCCCCCCTGCCGGGAGTAGGGTTAAGTGTTTATTGGTAGTCGCATGTGCTTCGGAAGCGCTAATATATCATATGAACTTATTTTCCAAGGGTAATCTAGTCCCATGTGACGTACGATGACCTGATTTGACCGTCTGAAATCTGATGCTCGTTTTCACTGCGGGCGCACGTTGGAACCCTTTACAGTTTGTAATGCTCCAGTTGTCTTATTTTTCGTCGCCAAAATGAAAACCCCTGACGTCACAAAAATAGTTCCCCTCCAAACATTCGGTTCTTGTATGGCGGCCGCCGTCCGGCTTCTGAGTGACTCGTGTGAATAAATGATTTGCGATGCGAATGTCATGAAGAATAAAGGATATTATATGATCCAGTGTTATATAATTTTATGCTGTACCGTGCTCCATCAATGACAATATGGCAGACGACACGACAGACACCAGAAACGCCCGAAGTATACGGATGTGTCAGTACCTTGACCTACGTCGACCTTGTTTCACGTTAATATGATATTTACAGAAGTCACACGCGTGCCATATGTGACACATTTTCGGCGTATACCACCAAGACACAATCATATATTCAGAAAGTAGGAGACTCCCGCCCTTACAGGAAAGCAATGTTTTACCTTCATTTCCCAAATTTCCTTGAAATGGCCAAATTTGGCCTCAGGTGCCCTTTTCCCTTCCAAATAGACCAATCAGGCCTTGTGCTTATGCCTGAACTTCTTTACAGCCACATAGAATCTTTGGTTATCGAAATTTTTCGACAAAAATTCAACGGAGGATGACCTGTGGTGAGCTTAATTGAAAAAATACTTTATTTAGAAAAATATCCAGATCCTTTCCATTGCTTTTTACAAGGGTTTTCAACTGTGTTTTTACTTTTCCTGGGACATTTTACTTCTGGTTTTCGAGATCTTGGCGGATGGAAGGGATGTCTCATTAACCCCCCGGCCCAGCGAAGAGGGATCCAAAGGCCGGCCTAGCGAGGGTTCATGGCACGCGCCATGGGTCAGGCGGCCCAGCGAAACTCGAGATATTGACATGCTCTTTTTGTAGACACTGGCCATTTTCGATTTCTTAGCGATAGATAGACATCGCTAAATTTGGACGTTCTTACATCCCCATCCTCTGACAATGAATTTTCCTTTGTAGATCTCGCGTCACGGTTCAGGTGACCCAGACTGACTTTTTGCGCTTTATCTTTTGAAGGCCTCGTGTTACGATCAGGTGACCCAGACTGACATGGTATCTTGTCAGACCTGAGCTTGGGTGACTTTGACATGGACTGATGAGTTCTGAGAAATGCCGATAAATTTGGACGTTTTAGCTTTCCTCGTTCTTGACCTTGGATTTGACATCGAATATCGCGAACAACTACAAAAAAGTGGCATTGTAGCAAGAAACTGCCGTGCAAGTTGTACGTATAGCACATTGCAACAAAATCCTATAATGTACCTGGCCAAAAAATGGCACTGTAAGTCAATACAATGGTCATATAAAGGAAACGCGAATACGTACAAAGGTACCGATCTTCGTCCACTCCAATTCGAAATTCCACTCCAATCGGTCTTCGAATTTCACTCCGTCTGTGACCTTGACCTTTGATGAGCATGCATCAGACGTCACTCACAACGAGATCAAGTTGCCAGAGACATATTGTTACGACAACATCAGTCTCGGTCTGCTTTTCATTGCGATTAGGCAACTCTGGAGGAAACTGTGACTTTGGTAGTTTGACCTGTGACTAGGGATGCACCGGATCGGGGTTTTTGTGATCCGGCCGGATACCGGATATGCCGGATCGGGGTGCCGGGTATCCGGCCGGATACCGGATATTATGCTTACATGTTTTTATTTACTATTTCTATTGAAAGCATGGAACCGAAGACTGAATAAAAAAAGAGAAATGTGGGAAACTGAAAAAATGAGTGAAAAATGTCGACAGCTTGTGAGTCATCCCCTAGTGCATAAACTTACTGTGAGGTTTCCATAGGTTTCCTTGTAATAAATAAAAAGATGAGCAAAGAACACAACAATAATAGCGGAGCTCACCATCTCCCACTGCAGGCAAGGGTATTGGTGTAGCCACGATTCAGAAATAGGGGGGAGGGGGGAACAAGCGGGCTGCAGTCCACCAAGAACATATAGGGCGAGGGGTAGCAATAACTTTTTTTCTGGCGTTGCACAACTTACGGCTGAAAGTCCTTTTGTTGGATTCCAAAGTGCAAGAAATAGTGTCTCCAATGGGAACTTCCTATTTGATACCTTAAAAATTAGGGGGCAAATCGCCACTTCTGGAAAACCGCAGGGGGACATGGACAACCATAGGCAAAGGCTTCAGAATACGCAGAATACCATTAAAGCACCTTCGTGGAACAAGAATACCTGACTTGATAAGCATTCTTTAGGATTACTAAAGTATGCCTCTTGAAGTAACGGGTGGACACTAAGAAATGAAGAAACGAAAACTTTTTAACTACAGATATTTCTTAAACATTACAGGTTTCACCATTGGCATTTGGCTCGTGCGTGCTAACCGCTGTTGGCCTTAAAATCTTGCAGAAATGTGTGAGGAATTTCAATTTAGTTGCAGTCAGGAGGCGATATCAAAGCAAGGTGACCGAAAGATTGTCGCGAGACTTGCCCAGGAGAACCCGGAACGACCTAAATCATTTATCTGGAGGCACTGTGAACCCTTTAGGACCCATGAGCGACTGTTAACAGAACGCTGGAAACCCTCTAGAATCGTGATAATGTTTCCATGTTGGTAATCACCACCAAACAACCAGACTGAGCATTAACCCGCGCAGTGGAAGGGAGTTTCGCACTAGCGCGCTCTGGAAGGGGGTCTAAAAGTACTCCCTCCGATCTCGGCAACAGAAAAAGCTAGAAACATGAAATTTCGTGGACAGGGTGGGACTTTGACGATTTACATTGTGTGCAATTTTCATCACTCTAGGTCGATGTCAAATGGGGCGGAAAAGGTCAACTTTGGACACTTTCTCGGCCCGTACAGGCCATTTCGTACGACTTTTCGAACGAAACGGGGTGTTTGTGGGGCCGTT